>CAUYUD010076179.1:0-10420 GCA_963575295.1 Alouatta caraya | reverse complement strand
GATGGGGGTGGTGTTGGTTGTGGGGATGGTGATGGTGGTGGTGGTGTTGGTGATGGTGTTGGAAGTGGTGGTGGTGGTGATGTTGGTGTTGGTGGTGGTGGAGGTGGTGGTGGTGATGGTAATTGTGGTGGAGGTGGTGGTGGTGATGGTGGTGGAGGTGGAGGTGGTGATGGTGGTGGAGGTGGTGGTGGTGGTGGTGGAGGTGGTGATGGTGGTGGTGGGGATGGTGATGGTGGTGGTGGTGGTGGTGATGGTGGTGGAAGTGGTGGTGGTGGTGATGGTGGTGGTGGTGGTGGAGGTGGTGGTAGAGGGGGTGGGGGTGGTGGTGGTGGTGCTGGTGTTGGTGGTGGAGGTGGTGGGGGTGGTGGTATATCTACATGATGCAGCAGGCTAGTAGAAGATCCCAAAAAGTTGATTTCAAGAGTAGCTGGTGGTTGTGGTAGAACCAGCTTTGCCATTCTTTTGCCAGGAAAAGCTTGTGCTTGGCATCACTACTTGGGGCATGCCTCTTCTGAGGCCTGGACTACGTGCCCTCTCTGAGCCTCCATAGCACTCTGTACCACTCACTCCTACCATAGCGTCTGTCACTCTCTTCTCTGATCTTGCAGTAGAATGGAAGCTTGATGAGAGTGAGGAGAGCTTTTCCTTTTCACTCCTCCATCTCCAGCCCTCAGCACATTGCCTGGCACAGAGTTGGCATGCTGTAAATATTTGTTGCATGGATGAATGGATAAGCAGACAGATGGGCACATGCATGAATGAATAAACAAATGAATAAGTGAGTAAAAAAGTGAATAAAAGAGAATCAGAGTAAATAAGTGAATAAAAGAACATTGGAGGGCTGCAAGCCTGGAACTGGGAACTATCCCCACCTGAGGAGTTCTGGAGAGCAAGAGCAAGAGCTGGGGATTTACCATCTTCTGGAGTTTGCCTTCTGGTAGAATGATGGATCACTGGCAACGGCATTTTACCATAGCCCAAGCACATAAAGCTTCCCGAGTCAGGAAGTCTCTTTTCTGAGACTGAAGAACCTCCTAGCTGAGAAGATATTTCTCCAAGGCTGCCCTAGCCAGATGGAAAGTCATTTTGGATGAAATGATGCTATGCTAGTTAAATAACATGATGCTATCCACACCTACCCTCGGCAATGACGGCCTCCGTCTTCCTCTAGAGTTCAAAGCTGACTTTGGCCTTGCGAAGTAGTCATGAGTATTCTGTAAAGAAGAAGACTGCACGCAAAGACAGAGTGGCTGGCTAGTAAGTAGCAGAGCCAGGATTCAAACCAGCTCTCTTGGCTCCTGTATTCCCTGTAGCTACTTGGGAAAGTAGCATTGATGAAAAAGGGAAGAAATTCTGTTGGTTAGAGTAAAGCTCACTGCTGTAGCAAACTCTGAAATTTGTCATTGCTTCAACAATAGATGTGTATTTCTCTCTCACGTAAAGTCTCTAATGGGATTCCTGGTGAGCGATGAGCCTTCTGCAAGAAGAGATTCATGATCCTGTGCTCCTTCCATCCTGGGGTCCCATCAACCTCAACTCGTGACTTCAAGCTGCCACGCCCATCTGCTTCAAGCTGGCAGCAGGGAAGAGCGTGAGGGAATGGGAAGTTTTGTGGATCAGACGCGGAAGTGGCATACATCACTTCTAATCTCCCTTTGGCTGGAACTCAGTTACATGGCCAGTGCTTACCAGTGATGTAACTTCAAGGGAGGCTGCAAAATACAGTGCAGCTCTGTGCCAGGAAAAAGGAGACAGTGAGTTTGGCGAAGCTAGGCAGTCTCCACCACAACCCATACCCAACAATTGGGCCAGCGGTGAGATTCCAGGACAGCAAAGGCCCAGCTCAGCCCTCCACTAGGGTACAGTAGCCCTGTGGGCAAGAAAGTAAACTTTGAAGCTCTATCTGAGGCTGCACGTGTACCCAACACCTTGTTTATTTTATCACCTTCTTTGGGGAACTGTTCCTCTCGAACTTCAATAATGCCAATCCGAGTATCCCTAGACCCCTAGCTAGAGGTAAGCATATGGCTCAGGTTTCAGGATTGGCATTCATGGGTTGGTTTAGGGAAGGTCATGTGATCCAAGAAGAGCCTGGTGGCATGCTTCCCTAACCTATCAAGAAGGCTTTGCTTTTAATTGTCTGGTTACAGGGCTGCAAGAATAGAAGTGGGGAGTGGTCTGACATCAAGCCTGCACCTTCAATGGAGAAAACCAGAAGAAAGAAGGCAGCATGCAGAATAGAGCAGAGAAAAAGAGAGAGAGAGAGAGAAATGACAGCATTCAAGTCCCTGGAGCTTTAAGGCTAGGCTACTCCTTCTCTGCCTTTTTTTTTTTTTTTTTTTTTGAGACAGAGTCTTGCTCTGTGCCCAGGCTGGAGTGCAATGGCACAATCTCAGCTCACTGAAACCTCTGTCTCCCGAGTTCAAGCAATTCTTCTGCCTCACCCTCCTGAGCAGCTGGGATTGCAGGTGCACACCACCACGCCAGGCTAATTTTTGTACTTTTAGTGGAAACAGGATTTCATCATGTTGGTCAGGCTGGTCTTGAACTCCTGACCTCAAGTGATCCTCCCGCCTCAGCCTCCCAAAGTGCTGGGATTACTGGTGGGAACGACCACACCTGGCCACCCCTGATATTTCCGTGGTTTGATTATATAACTCAATATATTCCCTCTTTGCTTAATCTAGTTCAAGTTGAGTTGCTGTCATTTGCAATCCTAAGATTTATGAATTAACACATCCAACATGCCAGACACCAAGGCACCAATAGAGATTCTAGCAGGTAGACAGGCTTCAACAACAAATCCATCTCAACTCCCACAATGCTTTTGTCCAGGGTTAGCTCTGCTCACATGTATTCTCTCTCTCTCTTTCTCTCTCTCTCACACACACATACAAACCCTCTTGCACCCTGGGTGTTCCCCTAAAATGATCCATTGAAATTCTAACTCCCAGTAACTCAGAATGTGACCTTCTTTAGAAAAAAGTCCATGACAGAGGTCCTTACGATGAAATGAAGTCATTGTGGTGGCCTTAATCTGGTATGACTTATGAAAGAGAGAAATTTAGACAGAAAGACACGCACACACAGAGAGAAGATGATGTGAAGAGACATCATGAGGGAGATGGACAATGCCACGTGAAGATGAAGCAGAGACTGGGATGACGTGTGTACAGGCAAGGAACGCCAAAAATTGCCAACAAATCACTGGAAGCTAGGGGAGAAGGCTGGAACTGAGACTCCCTCTCAGCCAACAGAAGGAAGGAACCAACCCCACTGACACCACGACCTCAGACTTCTAGGCCTCTGAACTTAAGACAATTAATGTTTATTTCTCACCCAGTGTGTGGTTCTTCATTATAGCAGCCCTAAGAAACTAATACATACACTTAGTTTATTGTCAGATAACTGGGGGACTTTGCCAGCGTTATTGATTCTAGGAAGAAAAGCAGTAGCTATTTGTCTTTGTAAGCGCTCTGGAAAGACCTTGAGAAATTTCACTTCTCTTGTCATACTACATATGCACAGGTGTGTGTATATGTATGTGTAAGTATATAAACACTCTGTGTGGGAAAATGAATAGAGAAGATTAATACAGTCTAGGGTACAGATGGGTGTGTGTGGGTGTGTGTGTGTGTTGGACATGGGGAAGAAGGTTTCTATAATACTGGTAACACTAATTTTCATTTATTATTATCTGCTTTATGTCAGATATTATTCTTTGTAAATTATTTATTTTGTTTTTTCTTTTACAAAATCCTACAACTAGCATGTCAGATACTATTCTTGGACATAATAGAGACATGATTTCATTTAGTTGCAGTAAGGAAGAGTGTGTCTTGATTTGAAGTCTGTTCACACCTGAATTTGAATCTCAGTTCTGCTGTTCATCTCTGGTCTTAGATTACTTAACTTCCATGAGCCCTATTTTCTCTATGGAATAACAATTTTGATTCCAAGGAATTTCAGTAAAATTAATGCAATAATATAGGTAATTGGATGGCCTATAGGAAGCCCTCTAATAAATGTTTGGTAGGTATCTTCAGAATCACCCTCTATGACAGGCGCTTATAATTCCCATTTCACAAATGAGGAAACCAAGTCCCACCCAGCTAGTAAGTGACAAAGAACTAAATTAGATGCAGATCTCCCTGGTAGTTCCAAAGCCAAGGTCTGTCTCCTACTCGATCCTCCTTGACAAGGAAAAGATGGAAAGGGCAATAATTTGTCAGTAGAACACATTCACGTCTTAAGTGAATTTGAGTTCTACGTATTTGAAATTGTTTAATACAGAATATTTATAAGGACTCATTTTGTACTCAAAATGAGAAATTGTGCCAATCCCCTAAATTAAAATAAAATCAAGAATGGCTTGATGTCAAAGCTGCTCAGACAAGTGAATTGTAAACTGTGTCAATTCAGTTCTAAAACAGAAACTCTCCTTCCATTTGCACATATCATAGTGTCTGCTGCTGTTCACACAGCTCAGAACCTCAAGTGATGTTGGTGACAATTGAAATGTTATTATAATTTAAAATACTTGTTAATATCGCATGGCCATGTCATGTGAGCATTCATGATGTGATGGTGCAGAAAAGCCGCAGAAGCAGTGCCTTTATTCTGCACTTTAGATGTCATAAAAAGGCTCTGCAGAAGAGCAGACAGCCATTATGATATGATATGCTTATAACTCAGCAGATTGATTTCTGCAAAATATAAGAGATCACGTCGAAGAAATGAAAAGCACCATTAAAAAGCAATTATGTACCAACTGGTGTAGATTTATGTGCACTGGAAGTCTACTCTTCCATACTTTGAATGTATTAATGTGGGAAAAATTGCTTTGAGCTACATAAGTTTTGAATAATACAGTCTCCAGGAATGTATCCATTGTATAAAATAAACTCATCCTGAAGATATTATCATTTACTCCTAGGAACTAAGATACCCAATGCCTTTAGTAACTAAATTTCTCATGATAATTTATAAATTAAAAGTTTGACTTATGCATCAGTCTCTAAGGAGCTTATCATGAGTTACCTCTGGGGACACTGTGGAAAATCAATTATCCAGTTTGTAAGCCTAGGGCTGCCTTTGCACTGTGGCAACTTAGCCTCTGGGTTGCACTGGCATGTAGCATATCTGGGTGCTTCAGTTTTCTCTTTCCATTTTGACCAAACTTGGACAAGAGTCAAGGCTTTCTGAGAGGCAAGAAGATGTACAGTGGTGTGCGACATACACTTGGTAGCTACCACTTATCGGACTTTTATTTTTTTGTGTATCAGACATGTTTCTAAGTACTTTATGGACATTATTTTATTTCATTGACCTAAAAATCTAAGTGCATGAACAAATGAATAATTGAAGCCACAGGAATGTTGACTAACTTGTCCAGATTATTAATTAAGATGTGGCAGAGATGATTGTTCCAAAAGCTCCAGTTTGCTTTTAAATATTTCCATATGTACAGTGTGATGTCATATGTATTGTTTGATTAAGTCATAACCCAGCTGATCAATTCTTTTTTTATTTTTTATATTTACAGACCGGGTCTCACGATGTTGCCCAGACTGGCCTGGAGCTCCTGGGTGATCCTTCTACTTCAGCCTCCCAAGTAGTTGGGATTACAGGCAAACGTCACTGTGCCAGGCCCACGTGGTCAATTCTAAGCAAGAATTCTAACCCAGGTGTCATGGGGCATTCTACTGTGCCCAAGCAGCAGCTGCTATACATGCTTCAGTTATTTGTACCTTGACCAACAGCCACTGTGTTGCCAGTCAGCAGAGGGAATGTCAGACACAGGTTATTTCTGATCCTAATGACTTGCTAAATAGCATGATGGATTTTTAGAAATAGGCTCTAAATGGGACATTAAAGGTATTTAAAATAGGTGGCTTAGCTAAAGTATTTTACAAATACTTGCACAGATGGAACATAATGACCTTTGACTCCTGTAGTCTTCGCTGTTGAGGGCATAGCTCTGGGCTAAAGCCCTGACGTGTTCCATGTAAAGTCATGACTCAGAGGATCACAGCTTACTCTCCACTCAGTGTAACAGCACAGTCAAGGTAACAGCATCCTGTCTCTAGAGGTTCAGTGTGTCTGTTTTGGATGAACTTTCATGCAATGTGGTAGATGAAGCACCTAAAGTGACAGACGGGGCTTTCTTTAGCCTTAAAGAACCAGTTGGAGGCATGGCGCTGGACTTGCTTGCTAATAAATGTTTGCTAAATAAACGAGCAAATAAATAAATAAATGTAGTGGAATTATAACTAAGAAGCATAATTGCGAGGAAGGGAGTCACCAATCCTCACTCACCTCACTCAACTCTCTTCTGAGACAATAGGAGAAACGAAGAACTTTGTCTGACCAAAGTGACTCAGGTGAGTTTCAACATGGATATTTAACCCAGAACTGTTTGTCTGTCTCCAGAAGCAGACAGATACTCTGCTCTAGCCTTAACCTATAGCTTAGAGCAAGACCTATGCTGAAAAAGAAAAAAGCATCACGGTTTCAACAACAGGGTCTCACAATGTTGTCCAGGCTGGAGTGCAGTGGTGTAAGCATGGCTCACTGCAGCCTTGACCTGCCAGGCTCAAGGGATCCTCCCATCTCAGCCTCTGAGTAGCTGTGACTACAGGTGCATTGCCACCATGCCTGGCTAATTTTTTTGTATTTTGTAGAGATGGGGTTTCGCCATGTCGCTCAGGCTGGTCCTCAACTCCTGGGCTCAAGCCCACTTGGCTACTTTTTCTTCTTTTTTTCTTTTTCTTTTTTTTTTTTGAGACGGAGTCTTGCTCTATTGCCCAGGCTGGAGTGCAGTGGCATGATCTCCACCCACTGCAACCTCCACCCCCGTGTTCAAGCGATTCTCCTGCCTCAGCCTCCTAAGTGGCTGGGATAACAGGCATATGCCATCATGCCTGGCTAATTTTTGAATGTTTAGTAGAGGCAGGGTTTCACCATTTTGGCCAGGCTGGTTTCAAACTCCTGACCTCAAGTGATCTGCCTGCCTTGGCCCCCTAAATTGGGGGGTTTACCGGGGTTTGCCACTTCATCTGGCCTTTTTTTTTTTTTTTTTTTTTTTTTTTTTTTTGTATTTTATAGAGATGGGGGTTTGCCATGTTGCTCAGGCTGGTCTCCAACTACCAGGCTCAAGCCTGCCTCATCCTCCCAATGTGCTGGGATTACAGGCAGAAACCACCATGCCTGGCAGCTTTCAAGTGCTGAAACAATGAGTAGGTCAAACAAAAGAGGAAAACGCAAAATTCTTGGAAATAATGGATAGCAGACTTCAGATAGGACCATCACCCCATGATATTAATCTCTCTTGGAAACGACTGGTGTAGTTGAAGAGAGAAAAGACTGGTCAGCTCTCAGCGCTTTCCTGTAAGCCCCTATTGCACTCACCTATTTGGGTCAACAGGTTAGAGATGACCAATACCTTTAACTCATAGAAGTAGACCAAACCCAGCTGAGATGTTATAAAAAGGAAGCTGGACCAGGCGTGAATTATGAAGCATGGGATAATTCTTGGGGACTGCTGTCATAGTTTGAAAACCAGAACACATAAGTTTGAAAACCAGAACACATATTCTTTTCAGGAAGCCATTGTGTTGTCTGCAGAGAGGGACATGTATTTCTCATGGTGGGCCTCACTTGCTGGGTGTTGTGGTCTGTCTCCCTGTCCTCTGCTCCTCAGCATCCAGGTTTAGTCCGGGTCTCGATACCGTCTGGCTTCTTATTTCTCCAGCCACATCCGGTGAACTGGATTGTAATGAGATTTTGGACAGAATTTCTTTGCTTCTGGTTTGATTAGTAAGTTATGGGTAAAGCAACCAAACTACCCCAAACTCTGCTTGACAGTGGGGCATCTTAAATAGTCGCCTAGACACAAATGCTGCCTTCCTCTGCTGAGGTGATATTTTATGCTGCTTTTTAAAAGGAAGTCAACCTTCAATTTCCACAATAAACTCTTCAAATAAATAAACATGGTTACAATGTTTTATACTTTTTATACATGGCTGGATTCAAGTTACTCATGTTTTATTTAGGACATTTTCAAATATGTGGGATTGGCCTGTAATTTTCCTTTCTTATAATGCTGTTGTCAGATTTTGGTACTAAGGGTATACTGACCTCTTAATAAACTTAAGAATTATTTCATCTTTTTCTATGCTCTGAAAGAGTTTGTGTAAAATTGGTTTTCTCTTTCTTTCTTTCTTTCTCTCTCTCTTTTGTCTTTTTTTTTTTTTTTTTTTTATAGGGTCTCACTCTGTCACCCAGGCTGGAGTGAAGGGGCCAGATCTTGGCTTGCTGCAACCTCTGCTTCCCGAGCTCAAGTGATCCTTCCACCTCAGCCTCCCAAGTAGCTGGGACTATAGGAGCATGCCACCACTTCCAGCTAATATTTTTATTTTTGTAGAGATGGGGTTTCATCATGTTGTCCAGGCTGGTCTCAAATTCCTGGCCTCAAGCAATCTGCCCACCTCGGCCTCCTTGTTAGTCCATTTTCATGCTGCTGATAAAGGCATACCCAAGACTGGCCAATTTACAAAAGAAAGAGGTTTAACTGGATTTACAGTTACATATGGCTGAGGAAGCCTCAGAATCATGGCAGAAGGCAAGGAGGAGCAGGTCATGTCTTACATGGATGGCAGCAGGCAAAGAGAAAGAGCCTGTGCAGGGAAACTCCTCTTTTTAAAACCATCAGATCTCATGAGACTTACTCACTATCATAAAAACAGCATGGGAAAGATTTGTCCCCATGATTCAATTACCTCCCATGAGGTCCCTCCCACAACACTTGGGAATTCGAGATGAGATTTGGGTGGGGACATAGCCTAACCATATCAGCCTCCCAAAGTGCTGGGATTACAGGCAGCAGCCACCATACCAGGCCTACAGTTGGTACTATTTCTTACTTTAAGTCTTCATCAGATTCTCTGGTGAAGCCATTGAGGCCTAGAGTTTCCTTTGTAGGAAGGATTAAACTACAGATTCAGTTTTAAAATGTATTTATTAGACTAATGAGACTTCTCGTGTCCACTTTGGACCAGTTATTTTTCTTTTTTCTTTCTTTCTTTTTTATTTTTTTGAAACAGAGTCTTTCTCTGTTGCTAGGCTGGAATGATCTCAACTGACTGCAATCTCCATCTCCCGGGTTCAAGCAATTCTTCTGCCTCAAACTCATGAGTAGCTGGGACTACAGGCATGTGCCAACATACCCAGCTGATTTTTGTATTTTTTAGTAGAGACGAGGTTTTACCATGTTGGCCTGGATGGTCGTGATCTCTTAACCTCATGATATGCCCGCCTCAGCCTCCCAAAGTGCTGGGATAACAAGCATGAGCCACTGCGCCCAGCTGGCCAGTTATTTTTCTAAGAATTCATCTGATTTATCTTAAAAAGTTTGACTATATTATTACTTATAACACCACCTTGTGATCTATTAGCATCTAAGGTGAGAGATTTCCTTTTCCATTTCCAGTATTGGTGATTAGCTTTCTCTGCTTTGTTTATGATCACCCTCATCAAGGCCTTACTTTTCACTTCGCTGAATTGTACATTGTTTTCTAGTTCATTTGGCTTTTTTAAAAATCTTTGTTATTTTCTTCCTTCTATTGTACCTTCTTTAAGTAAAATTTTCTGTTTGTTTTCTAATTCCTTCAGGTTTATTGATTTTTCAGCTTTCAGCTTTCCTTGTTTTCTTTCTTTCTTTTATATATATATATATATATATATATATTATTGCACTTTAGGTTCTGGGGTACATGTGCAGATCATGCAGGATTGTTGCATAGGTACATACATGGCAATGTGGTTTGCTGACTCCATTCCCCTGTTACCTATATCTGGCATTTCTCCCCATGGTATCCCTCCCCAACTTCCCTACCCCCTGCTGTCCCTCCTCTATTCCCCCTCAACAGACCCCAATGTGTGATGCTTCCTTCCCTGTGTCTATGTCTTCTCATTGTTCAACACCCGCCTATGAGTGAGAACATGTGGTGTTTAATTTCCTGTTCTT
The DNA here is from genome assembly GCA_963575295.1 of Alouatta caraya. Lineage (NCBI taxonomy): Eukaryota > Metazoa > Chordata > Mammalia > Primates > Atelidae > Alouatta > Alouatta caraya. The sequence goes on along the minus strand of CAUYUD010076179.1, from coordinate 393 downwards.
GTGTCAGTTTGCTGAGAATGATGGTTTCCAGTTTCATCCATGTCCCTACAAAGGACACAAACTCATCGTTTTTTATGGCTGCATAGTATTCCATGGTGTATATGTGCCACATTTTCCCTGTCCAGTCTATCATCAATGGGCAGTTGGGTTGGTTCCAGGTCTTTGTTATTGTAAAGAGTGCCACAAGGAACATACACGTGCGTGTGTCTTTATAATAGAATGATTTAGGCCGGGCGCGGTGGCTCACGCCTATAATCCCAGCACTTTGGGAGGCCAAGGCGGGTGGATCACGAGGTCAAGAGATCGAGACCATCCTGGTCAACATGGTGAAACACCGTCTCTACTAAAAATACAAAAATTAGCTGGGCATGGTGGCACGTGCCTTTAATCCCA
>CAUYUD010076178.1:0-20603 GCA_963575295.1 Alouatta caraya | reverse complement strand
GAGGCGGGTGGATCATGAGGTCAAGAGATCGAGACCATCCTGGTCAACATGGTGAAATCCCGTCTCTACTAAAAATACAAAAATTAGCTGGGCATGGTGGCACGTGCCTGTAGTCCCAGCTACTCGGAAGGCTGAGGCAGGAGAATTGCTTGAACCCGGGAGGCGGAGGTTGCAGTGAGCCGAGATCGCGCCATTGCACTCCAGCCTTGGTAACAAGAGCGAAACTCCGTCTCAAAAAAAAACAGAAAGAGTCCCCCTGTGTGTTTGTATCTGCCCTATTGGCCTATTTGTCTGTCTTTGTGCCAATACTACATTGTCTTCATTAAAATAGCTTTATAATAACTCTTCATATTCAGTAGTACATGCCCTCTTAGCTTTGTTCAACAAATTCTTGGCTGTTCATGACCTTTTCCATGTCCATATAACCTGAGAATCAACGTGTCAGTTTGAGATTGCATTGCATCTGTAGACCATTTAAGACTTCGCAAATTCACAATATTGAGCCTTCTCATTCATGAACATAGCATTTTTAGGTCTTCTTCAGCTTCTCTTAGTAAGATTTTATAGCTTTCTGCCCAGAGGTCTTACATGTATTTTATTAGTTTGTTTTCTAAGTGTTTGGTTTTTTATGCTATTGTTATGTATTGTAGTAAAATTAATTTTTTATATTAACCTTGTCTATACCAACCTTTTAAACATATTAATTCTAATAATTTATCTATGAGTTGTTTAGGATTTTCTCCATAGAATTATGTCATCTATGAATAGTGACAGTTTTATTTCTTCTTTTCTAATCTTTGTATTTTCTATCTACTTTTTGGCCTTATTACACTGGCTAGGACCTGCAGTTCAAAAGGAAGTGGCAACAGTGGGAGTCCTGGTATTGTAGACTAAATTATCCTCCAAAAAGGTATATTGAAGTCCTAAACCCCAGTATCTGTGAATGTGACCTTATTTGGGCTGTCTTTACAGATGTCATCAAGCTAAGACGAGATTCATACTGGAGTAGGGTTTGCCCTACTCTAATATGACTCGTGTCTTCATAAAAAGAGAAGAGATACAAACACACGCACGGAGAAGAACACCATGTGAGGATGGAGGTGGAGATTGGAGTGCTGTACCTACAAGACAAGGGATGCCAAAGATTGCTGGCAACCCCCAGAAGCTAGGAAGAGGCAAGGGAGGATTCACCCCTAGAGCCTTGAAAGAGAGCTTGGCCTTGCCAACACCTTGATCTCAGCTGGTGGCTTCCGGAACCGTGAGACAGTGAATTTCTCTTGTTTGAAATGACCCAGTTTGTGGTACTTTGTTACAGCAGCCCTAGGAGGCTCATACACCTTGTCTTGCTCCCAGTGACGGGGGAAAGCTTTCAGTATTTCACCATTAAGTTTGATATTTGCTGAAGGTCCTTTTGGGGGTATCTTTTTTCAGATTCAGAAAATTTCTTTCTAGTCCTAGTTTGCTAAGAGTTTTTAGCATACATTTGATTTAAATTTTATCAACATCATCTATTGAAATCAGTTGAAATAATTATGATTCCCTTACTCTGCTAATGTGATGAATTGCATTGATTTTCAAATTTTAACCTAAGCTTACATTCTGGAATGTGTCCAACATGGATTATTCTTTTTCTATATTACTAGATGTGGTTTGCTAATATCTGTTTATTAACAAAGCTACCAAAAACTGAGTACAGACACTCTTCTGAAGTTCAGGAAAAAAGGAGTGGGTAAGGTGTGGCTCTGGCTGTCCAGTTGAGACTGAATTGGTCACCCACATGTCATTTCAGTGTTAGTGAGTAAATCTGAGAATCTTATTTTCAGGATATTTGCATCTAAATTCATGAGTGAAACTAGCCTGAAATTTTTCTTTCTTGGAATTTCCTGTCAGTTTTTATATTAGCGTTATTCTGGCCTCTTAATATGAGTTGGCAAACGGTAGCTGTTTTTCCTCTACTCTTAAAGGGTTTGCGTAAGATTACCATGTCTTCCTTGAATGTTTGTTAGAAGCCATCTGGGCCTGGAGTTTTCTTTGTTGTAACATTCTCAATTATATATTTAATTTTTTAAATAGTTGAAGGATTATTCAAATGTTCTATTCTATCAACCTTTATTTGTAGTATTTTTCAAGGAATATATCCATTTTATTTATATTTTAAAATATAATTTTATAAAGTTGTTTAAAACATTTTTCAATGATTTTTTTACGTCTGCAGGACCTGTAGTAATGTCTTCTTTTTCATTCCTGACACTGGTTGTTTCTTTTCTTGTTTGTCTTGAACAGTTTCACCAAGGAAGCTGATGAATCTGATGCTTTATTTTATTAATTTATGTTCTAACTTTATTATTTCCTTCCTTCTACTTTCTTTGAGTTTAATTTACTGTTATTTTTCTATCTTCTTGGATAGACTCTTAACTCATCAGTGTTTAATGCCTCTCTTTTGTTTTTTAGAATACTTTATATACAGTTAAAATGATAAAGTTCCCCTTGTGCTTCTTGAAAGCTTTGATATGCCATATTTTCATTATTCTTTAAAAATATTTTCTAACTTACATTTTTTGACCCATGTGTTATATAAAAGCATAGTACTTTATTTCCAAACATGATTTTTTTAAAAAAAAATCCTTTGTTAGTGATTTCTAACTTAATTGTATTGTGGTCAGAGAACATATTCTGTATTATTTCATGTTTTTAAAATATGTAGAGTCTTGCTTTATTACATAGGATCTCAACAATTTATTTGATTTTCCCCTCATTAAATATAGTGTTCTACATATGTGTTCATTAGACCAATTCATATCTCTATCCTTACTTTTCTCTGCTTGTTATAAGAGTTACTGAGAGAAGTGTGATAAAAATCAGTTTCATCATGACTGTAGTTTGTCTATTTCTCCTTGTAGGTCTATAAATTTTTTCTTTATGTGTTTCCTTATATATTTTTGGAACAACTTTGTTGAATGCAAACATATCTAAAATTATCTTTTGACAAATTATCTTATGTAGTATCATTCTTTATTTCTAGTAATGCGTTTTGTCTTGAAGTCTGATACTAATATAACATCTTTCTTTTGGCTACTGAATGTATGGGTTGTTTTTTTGTTAAATAAGATTCTACTTTCATTCTTTCTGTCCTTATATTTTAATATATCTTTTGTAAATAACATAAATTGGGTTTTTAATGAAGTTTGATGAACTTTATATTGAATATGTAGCCTGTTGTCATGTTTGGGTTTAAATCTAACATCTGAATAATATTTTATTCCTAATAGTACCCTGTATTATGTTCTTCTTTCTCTCCTTTTTTGTATTATTCTAATTCAGTGGGACAGATTTTAATATTCTATGTTCTGCCTCTACTGGATTGGTCCATTAGATATTCTTTTATTATCTTTCAGTAGTTATATTAGAGATTACAATATATATTAATTGATTCCTTAAAGCCTACTGTTACTTACTTTCACTCTCTGGGTAATGCAAACAGCTCAGGACACTACCTCCATTTCCCTTCTCTAGAATTTTATGCCATTGTTGTCATGTATTTTATTTTACCCTCATGACACACAATTATTATTGTTTATAAAGTTATATACACTTAGATTTATCCATATATTTACATCATCTTTGCTCTTCATTACTTCTTCCATTTCAGACTTTATATATGTGGCCATTTTCTTTCTGCTTGAAGAGGTACGTTTGGTATTTCCTTGAGTGTTAGTCTGCTGGTGGCAAATTATTTTATTTTTGCTTACCTGAAAATGTCTTTATTTGATTTTATTCCTGAAGGATATTTTTGTCCAGTATAAAATTATTTTCTTTCAGTAGTATCAATACGTTACTTCCTTTGACTTCTAGCTTCCATTATTTCTATTGGGAAATCCACTATTAGTCTAGTTGTTGCTCCTTTGAAGGTGATCCATTTTTAAAAATCTGAATGATTTTAACATTTATCTCTATATTTTGGTTTTAAAGCAGTTTTATTAGAATTTGTTTAAATGTAGATTTCTTTTTACTTATCCTACTTGGGACTCAGGGTTTCTGATGCTTTACCAAGTTTAGAAAATTCACAGTCATTAACTCTTGAAGTCAGTTATAATCAATCTGACTACCCTCGTACAATTACTTTTTTTGTGTGTGTGGACAGAGTATCATTCTGTCTCCCCATGCTGGAGTGTATGGCCGAGCTCGGCTCACTGCAATGTCTGCCTCCCAGGTTCAAGTGATTCTCCTCCTCCAGCCTCCCAAGTAGCTGGGATTATAGGTGCCCACCACCACACGCAGCTAATTTTTGAATTTTTAGTAGAGATGCGGTTTTGTCACATTGGCCAGGCTGGTCCTGAATGCCTGACCTCAGGGGATCCACCTGCTTTGGCCTCCCAAAGTGCCGGGATTACAGGCATCAGCCACCACACTCAGCCCAATTACTTTCATTTATGCATATTTTTGTATACCGTCTTTTAGATGCAGAAGACACTTGAAGTAATATAATCATATGATAAAATTGTACAATTAAAATATAAATAAAAACTTAAGACTATGACATGAAATCCAAATAGTATGTGGATGAATTACAAAAAGATTAGCTAATCTGCTGGCAGTTATCTTTTGTAATGCTAAAATAAACAATGGTAGTGTAACATTTCCATAGCTTTCCTCCTTTGTTGTTGTAGTTATGATTCATCACAGACTGTTTGTGTTTCGTTGATTAATCATTTATGAGTACCAAAGGGTACAGTTTTGTCACATTTAGTGTTTTTTCCCCTAGCTTATTAGAAGCAAGTTTTAGATTACTGCTACTTGTAAAATAAATGTGGCTCTCAAAGCTGCATGTCAATGTCTTTTGTAAAACCCTTTATATTTTTGTCCACTATATTAACTTCTTCCCTCATTTATGTAAATAACATCTTAGTTAAGTCAAATGTTACCTTCCCCTCAAACTACGATGGAAGTGGCACAAATGCCTCTGTTAAATTACAATCACTTTTAGCAAGTAAATGCCTAAGGCCTTTGTTAATTACTAGCTATTTATTTGAATGATGAGTTTTGCTTGGAAACTTTCCTTTAAGTGTTAGAAGGGGGTAGTGTACGGGTCACCTGAGATCACCCAGGAGGCACTAGGGTCTCCTGGCTAGAACCTGAGATCACGGTGAAGTTACTGGGGCTCTCATACTGTTCTTGTCTTTATTGTGTGTAGTATCTTTTTTTGGAGCTAAACGTTTAGCCAAATGTTTCCCCCTTTACGAGCTGCCCTGCCAATCTTTCAGTGACAAAATCTTCAAGGGATGAAAAATGAATCTTGCTTTTATATGCCAACCTGCACAAAACCAACCAACACTCTTAATGACAGATATCATTAAGACACCCTGTTCTCACCCTCCCTAAGCTCCTTCAGCAGTCAACCAGAAGAGAAGCAACAGCAATGGTACTTACCCAGGCTGGGCACTGCAGTACAAAAATGAAGATGCCCTCAAGGAATTTCAAAGGTAGGATGTGTACATGAGAAGGGTTTAACACTATGTAAAGGAATGGGTTTAGACCATGGAGAAAGATTGCAGAAGGGAAATACTATGCAAGGCATCTTGTATACAATATCCTCTATAATCCTGAGAGAGAGTTATTGTTAGAAACCGGTAAAACTGAGGAATTGAAGTTCATTGAAAACCTCAATGTGTCTACATCTGTGAAGTTCAGGTGTGATGGAGATTTCATAAATATCTAACTCAACTGGTCAAAAATGGCTAATTTAGAGAATATGGAAGCACAGTTGCATTGGAGAATGATAATTAGGAAGTGATGAGAGGTGAAAAGCAAGTAAATATGGCTCTTACAACTGGTAAAACAGGAGATGGAGTAAACATTGATTATATTCCAAAAATTAAGGAGAATTTATTTATGCAAAAGAACGAAAATCTCATGCTGTAAAACCCTGGTGATTCCTACTTCATGCCGCATTGATCTGAGTGCTAGATGTGTCTTCCTTGACAGTTCAGGCAACCCTGTTTCTAATTCTTTGGAGAAAATCTGTTATTAAATTGATCTGTGTATTTATGTTCTGTCCTATTCAGTTATTTACTATTCACCAAGGCTGCCAACTTTTAAACAGTCTTGATGTAAATGTTTGTTCCTAAACCTTTGCTGATAGATGTGTTTTATGTAACAGTTACGGAGTCCATTAACATGAAGCACTAAAACACAAAAAGAAATTGAAGAGATTTACAAGCATACGAAATGCCCTCACCAGAGACAGTTGAAATAATAAATTGAAAGTCAAAGGAACATTTGTGAACTTACCATGAACAGATTTATCTACTTCAGAACATGTTTTGTGGGACTGAATCATGCTATATATTATGTTTAACTTAAAAGGCAAAATACAAATTGATTCTCATATGTTGGTAATGACTTACTGTGTTTGAGAAAACCCTACTATTGTAGGGGAGAGAAATTTCACTTTAAAGACTCCTATGTCATTTGCTAAAAGAAATTATCTGAATGGTTTTTCTTTAAAGTTGGAAATTAAGGAAAGCTCAAATTATTAGTATTTTTAAGTGATAGCAAAATACTTCTAGTATTGTTTTACAAAAATTTCCAATTCTGAGCCCAATTGCTGATAGCAACAATAGTCTAAAGAAAAAAATTTTCTTGACTGCAACTTGAGATATAATTAGTATCCTCGGAAACAAATATCCCTGCCCCTAGAAATGAAAAAAGTTTGGCAAAGCAAAATGGTGGCATCTATCTCCTCGTTAAAACATCACATTGACAAAGTCCATGTACTTCTCTGTTTCAAAAAGTCCCAGCCCTTTTAAACATTGACATTCTTATCATTTTGTGTGTTTGGTGCTAGCCACTGGCTAACAGTGTCTGTGTGGATTTCTCCTTGAATATCTTTCCTCCATCAGCTGATAAGCTAGTCACTCCTAGGATTTCTGGTCAAGAGCATGGCTCAAGAAAGCAAGCTGATAGTACATATTTGAGATTGCAACAAAACATTCCTTCTCTCCTAGTTCTATGTTTTGTTGTTGCTTACTTGTTTGTTTTTTCATGTTTGAGGGTAGATCTAAAGGATACCGAGCTTTCAGGCTGAGGTGGCCCAGGCACTAGAGTGGCAGTTTAATATGCTTTTCTGGGAGAGAAAAGACATTGGTTTTGTAAATCTAGCCTGTATTCACTATCACAGGGCTAATCTATGGTCATAAAATTAGAGTCAAAATATAAGATGAACTGCAAGTCACTCTTTTCACATCAATCTCTATATACAAGCTAATATGTTATTTTAGGAATGAAAACAAAATTCTTTCTTTTTTTTTTTTTTTTTTTTTTAGACAGAGTTTCATTCTTGTTGCCCAGGCTAGAGTGCAATGGTACGATTTTGGCTCATGGCAACCTCTACCTCCCAGGTTCAAGCGATTCTCCTGCCTCAGCCTTCCAAGTAGCTGGGATTACAGGCTCCCACCACCATGCCCGGCTAATTTTTGTAGTTGTAGTAAAGACAGGATTTCACCATGTTGCCCAAGCTGGTCTCAAACTCCTGACCTCAGGTGATTGGCCCACCTCAGCCTCTCAAAGTGTTGGGATTACAGGAGTGAGCCACCGTGCCCTGCTCAAAATTCTTAACTGCTCCTTAAAGTAGCTCAAGGTATGGGACTATCATAACAAATATTTTTGAACACATTTATTGTTCCTATATGTAACTTTTTTTTTTGAGATGGAGTTTCTCTCTTGTTGCCCAGGCTGCAGTGCAATGGTGTGGTCTTGGCTCATTACCAACCTCCACCTCCTGGGTTCAAGTGATTGTCCTGTCTCAGCCTCTCAAGTAGTTGGGATTGCAGGCATATGCCACCATGCCCCGCTAATTTTGTAGTTTTAGTAGAGGTGAAGTTTCTCCATGTTATTCAGGCTGGTCTTGAACTCCTGAACTCAGATGATCTGCCTGTCTTGGCCTCCCAAAGTGCTGGGATTACAGGCATGAGCCACTCTGCCTGGCTATAACTTTTTTTAAGAAATAAGAAAGGTTAAAATTCGGGAAACTAACAGGAAAAAATTTTCAAAGTCACAGTTCTCCAAAGTAAATATTGTTAATGTTTCAGTGTAAATATTGTTAATGTTTCCTTTCAGTGTTTTGGTTATTCTGTTCATCCTATTCTGTATTTTTTATTGAATTCAATTAGCATAATGCTCTGGGATGTCTTTCATGATGATGTATGAATTATGAGTTTGATCATTTGCATGTATTTTTTTCAGAAACAGGGTCTCACTCTGCCACTCAGACTGGAATGCACGGCTCACAGCATTGTGAGTTGGGACTACAGGCGAGCGTCAACATGCCGGCTTTTTTTTTTTTTTTTTTATTGTAGAGACAGGGGTCATACTCTGTTGACTCAGCTGGTCTTGAACTCCTGGCCTCAAGCGATCCTCTCGCCTTGATTTCCCAAAGTGCTGGGATTACAGACATGAGCCACTACACCCAGCCTAAAACATGTTTTCAAGCCAGGTGCGGTGGTGCACACCTACAATCTCAGGCGCGACAGAGGCTAAGGTGGGAGAATTGCGTGAGGCCAGGAGTTTGAAAGCAGCCTAGACAAAATACTGAGGCCCTGTCTCTTAAAAAATATTTTTAATTACATAATTAAATGAAAATTAAAACATGCTTTTGAAAAATGTAAGATAATTAACAGAATTGAAAAAATTTTTAAGTAGCATTTCTCCTGCAACAACAAAATCGTTCAAAAGAAAAGATTTCCAAATCTTGTAAACAACAAACAGTAGTTTTCATTGGTAGGAACTAATAACTGAATTTGGAAATGTAGCAGGGAGAAGTGAAAAGAATCTCAGCCTTGGTGGAGAAGAGTGTGGAGATTCACTCACCTATGTCCCCCACCCACCCTCAGGCCACATCAGCTCCTGGTAAACTTCGGGGTGTCTCCTCTGCGCTGCTTTGCACATGGCAGTTTCTGCAGCCAGCCAGGCCCAGAGAGGAATGTGGCAGCGATGCCCCATCCACCCTGCTTCTAAGGATATCAGAACAGGAAGAACTTTAGTCCAGTGCCTCTCACTTAATAGGTAAGAATGCTGAGGTCCAGGGAAGTGAAATAACTCAACGCAGAGCTGGCTCTGTCACTAGGCAGCAGTCCTCCCTCCCTGGGAGTCTGAAGGGGTGCTGGGGGCAGCTTCTCCACTTCTCTTAGCAGGTGACTCTGCTGCTTCCAGCTGCCTGCAGAGAACTGCCCAGCAGTGGTGAGCCAAAGTCAGCCTGTTGTCAAGCATAAGCCCAAATGAAAGTTTCTAAATAGCAGAGGAGAATTTCGACCTCCCTTTCTACCAAGGGCACATCATAAATCCATTTGAATGATTCTGAAAAGCCTCTACCTTTTCCATTCAATGAGGAAACATGCCAGATAAACTCGAAAACTGTAAAGTTTTTAATAACAGAACCCCAATAAAGCCCGCTGTCTCTCAGGCTTGACAGAAATCCTGGAATTCTAGACTCTTGGGGCTGGAAAGAGCTTTATAAAGTTGATATTTTGTTATGACTTTTAAGCCACAGTTTTAAAAAATGGAGGTTATTACATGTATCACCAAGAGGGTACTAAACATTCCTGTCTTCAACTAAAACTATTGCAGAAATAGTTTTTCAATTTTTCTGAACTTAATTCTAAAGTAGCTGTGTAAAATTGATCTAATGGAATTAAAGTATAGAATGGTGATTACTAGAGCTGGAAAGGGTGGGAGGTGGGTAGGGGGAGATGAAAAGGAGTTGGTTAATGAGTACGAACATACAGTTAGATGGAAGGAGTAAGTCCTAATGTCCAAAAGAACAGCATGACTATAGCTGACAATCATCTATTGTGTATTTCAGAATAGCTAGAAGAGAAGATTTGGAATGTTCCCAGTACAAAGAAATGACAAATATTTCAGGTTATGGGTATCCCAATTACTCTGATTTGATCATTACACATTGTATGCGTGTACCCTATAAATATGTACAACAATTATGAGAACAATTTTTTTTTTTAGCTCGTGCATGTGAGTGAGAACATGCCATATTTGTCTTTCTTTGTCTGGCTTATTTCAATTAACAATGTCCTCCAGTTCCATCTATGTTACTGCAAATGACAGGATTTCATTCTTTTTTTATGGCTGAATAATATTCCATTGTGTATATATACACATTTTTAAACTATTTGTCCGTTGATGATCACTTAGGTTTTTCCATCTTTGCTATTATGAATAGCGCTATAATAAATATAGGAGTGCAAATATCTTTTTCATATACTGATTTCCTTTTTTTTTTTTTTTTTTGGATGTATACTCAGCAGTGGGATTCCTCAATCATATGGTAGTTCTGTTTTTAGTTTTTTGAGGCATCTCCATACTATTTTCCATGGAGGCTATACCAGTTGACGTTCCTCCAGGAGTGTATGAGCATTCCCTTCTCTCTGCATCCACATCAGCATCTGGTATTTTCTTTTTAGTAATGGCCATTTTGATTGGGTGAAATTACACTTCATTGTGGTTTTGATTTGCATTGCCCTGATGATTAGCAATGTTGAGCTATTTTTCATGTGCTTGTTGGTCATTTGTACATTTTCTTTTGCGAAATGTCTGTTCTGATCCTTTGCCCATTTTAAAATTAGATTACATCAGTTTGCTTTCTGCCATTCAGTTGTTTGGGTTGCTTAAATAGTCTGATTATTGATCCCTTGTTGGATGGTTGATTGGCAAATATTTTCTCTCATTCTATAGATTGTCTCTTCCCTTTGATGTGTCCTTTGCTGTGCAGAAGCTTTTTAGCTTGATGTGATCCCATTTGTCTATGTTTGCTTTTGTTGCCTCTGCTTTTGAGGTCTTTTCCAAAACATCTTTGCCCAGACTAATGCCCTAAAGCATTTCTCCAATGTTTTCTTCTATAGTTTTATGGTTTGGGGTCTTGTATTTAAGTCTTTAATCCATTTTGACTTTATTTTTGTAAATGATGAGAGATAAGGGGCTAGTGTCATTCTGCATATGGTTTTCTAGTTTCCCAGCACCATTTATTAAATAACCTGTTCTTTCCCTAGCATATGTTCTTTGTCAAAAATAAGTTGGCTGTTAATGTGCAAATTTATTTCTGGGCTCTGTATTCTGTTCTGTCAGTCTATATATCTGTTTTTTATGCCAGAACCATGCTGTTTGATTACTGCATTAGAGTTCACTAGAGGGATAGAACTAATAGGATATGGTATATATGAAAGGGAGTTTATTAAGGAGAATTGACTCCCACAGTCACAAGGTAAAGTCTCATAAGCTGTCTGCAAGTTGAGGAGCAAGGAAGCTAGTAGTGACCCAGTCCGAATCACAAAACCTCAAAATAAGCTAACAACGTAGCCTTCAGTCTGTGGCCAAAGGCCTGAGAGCCCCTGGCAAACCACTGATACAAGTCCAAGAGTCTAAAAGCAGAAGACCTTGGAGTCTGATGTTTGAGGGCAGGAAGCATCCAGCACAGGAGAAAGATGAAGGCTGGAAGACTCAGCAAGTCTGCTTTGTTCTAGCCACACTGGCCGTTGACTAGATGGTGCCCACTCACATGGAGGGTGGGTCTGCCTCCATTCACTCAAGTGTTAATCTCCTTTGGCAATACCCTCAGAGATACACCCAGGAACAATACTTTGCATCCTTCAATCCAATCAAGTTGACACTTAACATTAATCATCACAATTACTATGGTAGTATATTTTGAAATCAGATAGTGTGATGTCTCCAGGTTTGTTTTCTTTGCTTATGATTGCTCTGGCTATTTGAGCTATTTTGTGGTTCCATAAAATTTTAGATTTTTTTTCTTTTTCTGTGACAAATGTCATTGATATTTTGATATGGATTGCAATGAATGTGTAGATTGCTTTGGGTAGTATAGACATTTTAACAATATTAATTATTTCAACCCATGAGTATGGAATATCTTTCCATTTTATTGTGTTCCTTTCAATTTTTTTCATCAGTATTTTATAGTTTTCCTTACAGATATCTTTTACTTCTTTGGTTTAATTTATTCGTAGGTATTTTTTTTTTGTAGCTATTGTAGATGGGGTTGCTTTCTTCACTGCTTTCTTTTGACTTATGTACACTGTTAGTGTATATAAGTGCTACTGATTTTTGTATGTTGATTTCGTATCCTGAAACTTTACTGAAATTTTTTTTTTTTTTTTTTGAGATGGAGTCTCACTCTGTCACGCAGGTTGGAATGCAGTGGTACAATATTGGCTCCCTGCAACCTCCACCTCCCGGATTCAAGCAATTTTCCTGCCTCAGCTTCCAGAGAAGCTGGGATTGACAAAGTCGCACTCTATCACCCAGGCTGGAGTGCAGTGGTGTGACCTTGGCTCACTGCAACCTCCACCTCCCAGGTTCAAGCAAGTCTCCAGAGAAGCTGAGATTATAGGTGCCCACCACCATGCCTAGCTAATTTTTTGTATTTTTAGTAGAGACAGGGTTTCCCCATGTTGGCCAGTCTGGTCTTGAACTACTGATCTCAAGTAATCCTTCCACCTTGGCCTCCCAAAGTACTGGGATTACAGTCATGAGCCACTGTGCCTGGCTTGAATTTCTTTATCAGCTCTAAAACTTTCTGGATTGAGTATTTAGATTTTTCTGAATAAAAGATCATGTCTTTGGCAAATAATTTGAAGTTTTTTTTTCCAATTTGGGTACTCCTTATTTCTCTTACCTAACTGCTCTGTCTAGGACTTATATAGCACTATGTTGAATAAAAGTGGTGAAAGTAGTCATGCTTGCCTAGGAAAGGCTTTCGATGTTTCCCCATTCATTGTGCTGTTAGCTGAGAGTTTTCAGTTATGGCCTTCGTTGTTTTGAGGTATGTTCCTTCCATACCCAGTTTGTTGAGAATATTTTTATCATGAAGTAATGTTGAATTATATTGGATGCTTTTTCTGTATCTATTGAGATGATCATATGGTTTTTGTCCTTGACTCTGTAAATGTATTACATTTATTGATTTATGTATGTTGAACCATTCTTGCATCCCTGGGGTGAATCCCACTTGATCATGGTGAAAAATCTTTTAAATATGTTTGGTTCACTAGTATCTGGCCGAGAATTTTTCAATCTCTGTTTATGAGGGATATTGACCTTAGTTTTCTTTTTCTGTTATGTCTTTGTCTGGTCTTGTTATTAGGATAATGCTGGCATTGTAGAAGAAGTTTGGAAGCATTCTCTCCTATTCAATTCTTTGGAATAGTTTGAGTAGAACTGATATTAGTTATTCTTTAACTATTTGGTGGAATTCAGCCATGAAGCCATCAGGTATTGGGCTTCTCTTTGGTAGGAGACTTTATTACAGCTTCTGTTGTTATTCATTATCGGTCTGTTCAGGTTTTCCATTCCTTCACAATTCAGTCTTCGTAGGTCACGTATGTCCAGAAATTTACCATTTCTTCTAGGTTTTCCAATTTGTTGGCATACAGTTGTTCGTAATAGTCTCTGTTATGTATCTTTTGTGTTTCTGTGTTCTCTATTATGAATCCTTTGTATTTCTGTATACCAGTTGTAACTTCTCCTTTTTAATTTCTGATTTTATTTGGGTCTTCTCTCTTTTTTTTTAAGTCTAGTTAAATGTTTGTCAATTTTATCTTTTCAAAAAACCAACTTTTGGGTTTGGTTTGTTCTTGCTTTTCTAGTTTTTTAAGATGTATCATTAGGTTGTTTATTTGAGTCTTTCTACTTTCTACTAGTCATTTATTGATACAAACTTCCCTTTTAGAGCTGCTTCTGCTGTATCCCATAGGTTTTGGTATGCTGTGTTTCCATTTCATTTGTTTCAATAAATTTTTAAATTTCCTTCTTAATTTCCACAGTGACCCACTGATCATTCAGGAGCATGTTATTTAATTTCCATGTGTTTTTATAATTTCCAAAGTTTGTCTTGTTACTGATTTCCAGTTTTTTCCATTGTGGTCAAAAGAGATTAATGATATTATCTCAAGTTTTTAAAATTTGTTGAGACTTGTTTTGTGGCCTAACATATCCTGGAGAATGTTCCATGTGCTCATGAGAAAATTGTTTATTCTGCAGCGCTTGGATGAAATGTTCTGTAAACATCACTTAGGTCCATTTGGTCTAGAGTGTAGTTTAACTTATGTTTCTTTGGTGATTTTCTGTCTGGATGATTTGCTCATTACTAGAAGTGGGGTGTTGAAGTCCCCTACTATTATTATATTGCAGTCCAGCTTTCCCTTTAGATCCATTAATATTTGCCTTATGTATTTTGGTGTTCCAGTATTGTGTGTGTGTGTGTGTTTATGTGTGTGTATATAAATTGTTATGTCCTCTTACTGAATTGACCCATATATTATTATATAGTGACCTTCTTTGCCTCTTTTTACAGTTTTTGATTTGAAGTCTACTTTATCTGCTATGAGTTTAGCCACTCCTGCTCTTTTTTGGCCTTCATTTTTATAGAATATCTTTTTCCATCCCTTCACTTTCAGTCTATGTGTGTCTTTATAGGTAAAGCAAGTTTCTTGTAGGCAGCATATAGTTGGGTCCTGTTTCTTTATCCATTCAGCCACTCTATGTCTTTTTTTGGAGAATTTTATTTATTCACATTCAATGCTATTATTGATAGGTAAGGATTTACTACTGTCATTTTGTTACTTGTATCTTGGCTGATTTGTGACTCCTTTCTTCCTTTCTTTCTTTCTACCTTTATGGTTAGATGATTTTCCTGGTAGTGTGTTTTCATTCCTTGTCCTTTATTTTCAGTGTATCTATTACAGGTTTTTACTTACTTTGTGGTTACCATGAGGCTTACAAAAAATATCTTATAACAAGTTATATTAAATAGATGACAAATTTGATCACAAGGAAAAGAAAAGAAATAAACAGAAAAAACTATAAAACTCTACACCTTAAGTCCATCTTCCCCTTGTACTCCCTGCACCTCTTTTATAAGGTCATTGATCGTACTCAAGAGAGTGCTGTCCTCATGACTTAACCACCTCTTAAAGGCCCCACCTCTTAGTATTGCTACATTGGTGATTAACTTTCAGTATATGAATTTTGGGGGGATACATTCAGACTATAGTAATCCCCGAATGTTTAATTGTATTAGCTCTGAATTTACCCACATGGTAGATTGTTTAATGACCCCAAATCCCCTCCCTTACCTCCCAATTCCAGCACGTACTCCTTTTTATAACAGGTCTTTGCTTCACAGCCTATGCAGAGGTGGTGCCCATTTCTCCACCCCCTTGAATTTTGGCTATCAGTAGAATGTGACAGAAGTGAGGTTGTTTGAGTTCCTGAGCCTAGGTATCAAGTAGCCTTGAAAGTGCTGCTTTTACCTCTTAGAACACTGCTCAGAACTGCCATGTAAGGAAACTGATCTAGTCTACAGGAGACTGAAAGGCCACATGGAGAAAAATCGAGGCACCCCAGCCAGCACCAACTGCCAGACATGTGAGTGAGGCCATCTGAGCCCTCCAGCCAGATAATCATCCATCTGCATGAAGCTACTTGAAAAAGCACAAGTGAAATCAGCAGAAAAATTGCCCAGCCAACTCACAGAAGCATGAGAAATGATATACTTGCTGTCTTAAGACACTGAATTTTGGGGTGATTTGTTATATAGTAATAGATAGCTGCCACAGCCTGTCATAATCTTTTAACCTGTAATTATATCACAGAAGTTTATTGGCTTAATGGAAACTTTTACAATTCCTCTACATTCTTGCACTGTTCCTCATGCAAAGTAATTCTCTCTGTAATGAAGGTTATTCACCTGCCTAATAAAAGAACACCCTGAACTTCCAAGGTTAGTAAAGGAGGGAGAATCTCATATAGGGAATGTGGTTTCTCCCTTCCTTCTCATGAACATCACCACTCTAGCATGGAAATAGACCCAGCTCCAGGTGAAGTTGGACCTACCAAAGACTTGGGAGTAAGTGAAAGGAGAAAACACACACACACACACACACACACACACACGCACATAAACACACAGTAGTATATTAGTGTTCTTCAGAGAAACAGAAACAATGGGAGAGGTGTGTGTGTGTGTAGAGAAAGAGAAAAGGAGAGAGATTATGAGGAATTGGCTCACATGATTATGGAGGCTGAGAATTTCTAAATCTACCAGCTGTAAGCTGGAAACCCAGGAAAGCAGGAGGTGTAATTAAGTCCAAATCTGAAGGTCTAAAATAGGGTGACACCCATTGGGAAGGGCAATCATCTTACAAGTTTACCAGTTCAAATGCTGCTGTCATCTGCAACACCCTCACAGACCCACCCTGAAAAAATGTTTATTCTGGATACCCCATGGCTCACTCACTCAAATTGACATTGAAATTAACATATATATCATTCTATACTGTAGTAACCATTCTATATCATTATACTATAATGTAATATATAAAACACATGTCATACACACATATATAAAACCCAAGGTCACATAGCTAGTAAAGAGAGCAACTAGGATTCAAACCCAGTAGTCTGGCTTCAGAGTCTGTGCTATTAAAAATTGCATTCTACTGCCACAAAGAGTCATATGTGTGACTTCCAGGTATGGCTATTTTAGCAGCCGCCATGTACCAACCATTGCAATGGGATTTTCTGCTGCACTGGCTCCTTATCTGACTGCAGCTTGCCTCCTTGGGCCAGACACTGTTTTTCCTCCATTACCTAGGAACACCCTCTTGACTAGACTCTTAGAATCCAGGCCCAAGTGTAGGAGCCACTTCATCCCAGATGTGTAATAATGGGGAATTCCCATTCCCTTTAGGGTGTGGCAGATACGGTAAATTGCCTTCCTAATTTCATTTCAATTTTAATACCCTTTCTAATATCATTTCCATTTTCCTTCCTGTATGATGCAGGCTGGAATGTTATAACTACATTCTCCAAGACTCCCTTATAGCTAGTTTCTGTATATAACCTAACTATCACCAAGAAGACATATTGCTTGAGACTAGGAGGTAGAGATGCCAAATGTGAATGATAGCTCCACAGAGAGAGATCAGATCTTGCATGTGCAGTGAATGAGGCACCTGGATTTCCTGGGACAGCTGCACTGGGGATTTGGAGTCCAAAGCCCAGTTCTCTAGTCATTTCAGAAATTCTTGCAAGGTGCCTACTACTGTTTAATGAATTGTTCTCTGCTTAAACTAGATAACGTGGATTCGGCTGTCTACAGTTGAAGGTCCTGAGACATACAGGATGATACTGCACCCCCAACCATAGGAGCAGCCCCTACAAATGAAGCACATTGGAATACAGTAGGCTGACTTCCATATGAGTAAGATTTCCCTTTGATTCCGATTTCACCTGTAGTCTCCAACATAAGAGTAGAAAAGGAGAGGTTATAATGGAGAGAACAGAAGTGAGCCCATAAAACCTAGTTCAATTATCAAATATGGAGTCAGGGATAGGCTGAGCCAGCAACAAAATCAACCCACAGGGACTTCAGGCCTCAGCAGAATGAACAAGGTAATCTACATCTGAAGATCAAGATGGCTGGAGAAGTAAAGCCAGGACACCAGGTCTAAATTGAGTTTCATGAATAGTATTTGGCCAAGTCAGGAACCCTTTGTGAAGACCCCTAGCCCCAACCACAGGTGTGTATGTTCTCATTTTAGTGAAATAATATATAGGACACGAGGACATGTCTTAACACATAATTAGTGTGCTGGAGTGCAGTGGCACAATCTTGGATCACTGCAACCTCCACCTCTCAGGTTTCAGTGATTCTCCTACCTCAGCCTCCCAAGTAGCTGGGATTATAGGCAACTGCCACCATGCCCGGCTAATTTTTGTATTTTTGTATTTTTAGTAGAGATAGGTTTCTCTACGTTGGCTGGGCTAGTCTTGAATTCCTGATCATAAGCCTTGGTGACAGAGTGAGACTCTGTCTCAAAAAAAACAATGGCCATTATTAAAAAATCAGAAAACAATAGATGTTGGCATGGATGTGGAGAAAAGGAGAAGGGAATGATTATACACTGCTGGTGGGAATGTAAATTAGTGCAACTTCTATGGAAAACAGTATGGAGATTCCTTAAAGAGTGAGAAGTAGGTCTACCATTCAATCCAGCAATCCCACTGCTGTGCATTCACCAAAGGAAAACAAGTCATTATATGAGAAAGACACTGGCACACATATGTTTATAGCAGCACAATTCACAGTTGCAAATATGTGGAACCAGCCTAAGTACTCATGAACTAATGAGTGGATAAAGAAAATGTGGTATATACCCATGATGGAATACTACTCAGCCATTAAAAGTAACAAAATGATGTATTTTGCAGCAACTTGGATGGAGCTGGAGGCCATTATTCTAAGTGAAGTGACATAGGAGTGGGAAAGCAAAAAACAAATGCTCTCCCCTGTAAGTGGGAGCTAAGCTATGAGTACACGAAGGCATGCAGAGTGATATAATGGACTTTAAAGACTCAGAAAAGGGAGGGTGGGATTGGAAATAGGGATAAAAAGTTACACATTAGGCACAATGTACACTACTTGGGTGACAGGTGCACTGAAATCTCAGAATTCACCACTATCTAATTTATTCATGTAACAAAGAACCACTTGCACCCCCAAAGCTATTGCAATATTAAAATGCAGCTTGCTGATTTCAGTGGTCCATTGAGCCCCAACTCAATCCCCATGGCATCCACCATGGGACAAGTCCAGGCAGTTCACCATTGGAGGAGAGTTTGTTTATGTCATGACTTATTAGCTGCATGTCCCTAAAGGGAGAATGCACAAACTTTGAGAATTTAATTCCCTGGAGTTTCCTCTTTTTCCTCTTTGTCCATAACATGAATCAATAATAAGCTCCTTAAGGCTGCTCTTAGATAACCATTTTTATTCTACAAAATTGTTGGAACTTACATCATCCATAATAAATTAAAATTCTTTTTCTTCCCTCCCCTGTTTTTCAACCCTTTCTTCCTTTTAAAATTCATAACCTCTGGTCATTACTTTGTGGTTTTATCTGACATAAAACCACTGTAGCTGATTAAGGTGGTTATTTGTGAAAGTACCATAAATATCTTTATTATATATTCCTGAGTTATATGCTTCATATAACTAGCACAATATCTATAATAGAGTAGAAAAAACACAATATGGCTTCCTAAATAACATGGCAGGTTGAACCCATTTGTCTAATTTTGCTCTCTCCTGAAACCCCACAAAAACTATAGCAAAGAGATTTAAAGTGAAAAGTAAATTCATCAGGGCAGAGTGGACAAAACAAGAGATAAGAGCAACGGTTTCTAAATTAGAAAGCAGATGGTCAGGAGGCATCTTAGCAAATGCAGGAAACCAAACTCTAAGCCTGCAGTGGAAAAAGCTGAGAACCAACCTGACTTTGAAGCACAGTCCTCAAAAGGCGTGAGCAGTGGCAGCACCACGGACTTGCTTGGAGGAGGGGGTTGGACCGGAAGGAAGAAGTTGGGTGGTGGAGAGCAAAACACAGAGGCTCAATTGACAGCTGTTGAGGGAGTAAGCAGGCCCCTCTGCTAGCTGCCCACTCCACCCTGGGAACTGGCCCCTCAGCCTGGGAACTTTATTTCCTGCAGAGGGTGAACTGATTATGTCTGGACTGGGAAATGCCAGGCAGGGCTTTGGGTCGGACTACCCAAAGCCATATTAAAACAAGAAAGTTAGGCAACTGTTTGTGCACTCTATGCTGAAGCCTTTCTGCTTTTTCTCCCACTTGACTCTCAGAATACAGAAAGCCAGTTTTTTTCCTTCCAGGCAGGAAGATAGAAAAGTATTACAGCTAGAAATTGACCAGCCCTAGAAAAAAGACCTAAAGATACTGACTGATGCCAAAAGGTGCCCCAAAATAACTCAGCCAGATAAATCTTCAATGAAGTTCATCATGGATAAACTCAAAGAAAATGTCTCAAAACTTCCAATCAGCTTTCTGGTTCCCCATATTAAACATAAACAGACAGCCAAAGATTGCCAGGTGTGTGTGGATGTCACTAACCCAGAAGACAGAGGTGAAAATGAACCGACAGAAGGAAAAGCAATTTGTAGAAATCAGAAGCAATGCAGAGAAAAGAAAACTAAATGATACAAAACCCTCAAAGGACATGAATATCCACAAATGTTAAGAGAAGATACTACATTTAGGTAACAAATGTTATTAACCAAAAAACAAAACAAAAACATAAGAACTTTAGAAGAACAAAACTTAATTTTTAGAAATTGATAGCATAATAGCAAATATGTTATAGTTGGAATGTGAAATACTGAAAAAGAAAGTTGAATAAATGTTTCAGAAAATAGAGAAAAAAGGCAAATAAAAACTAGAAGATAAAAGATAAAATTAGGTAACTAGTACAGACGTTCCAATAATAGCAGTTTTTCATTTATTTAATATATATTATAAATATATATTAAATAAATGAAAAACTGCTATTATTGGAACTATATTAAAATATATATATATATTTTATTGCATTTTAGGTTCTGGGGTACATGTAAAGAACATGCAGGATTGTTGCATAGGTACATACATGGCAATGTGGTTTGCTGCCTCCATCCCCATCACCTATATCTGGCATTTCTCCCCATGTTATCCCTCCCCAACTCCCTA
>CAUYUD010076171.1:0-13223 GCA_963575295.1 Alouatta caraya | reverse complement strand
TTGCTATCATAAACAGTGCCACATTGAACATACATGTGCATGTGTCTTTATAATAGAATGATTTATAATCCTTTGGGTATATACTCAGTAATGGGATTGCTGGGTCAAATGGTATTTCTATTTCTAGATCCTTGAGGAATTGCCACACTGTCTTCCACAATGATTGAATGAATTTACACCCCCACCAACAGTGTAAAAGTGTTCCTATTTCTCCACATTCTCTCCAGCATCTGTTGACTCCTGACTTTTTAATGATCACCATTCTAATTGGTATGAGACGGTATCTTAATGTGGTTTTGATTTGCATTTCCCTAATGACCAGTGATGATGAATATTTTTTCATAGGTTTGTTGGCTGCAAAAATGTCTTCTTTTGAAAAGTGTCTGTTCATATTCTTTGCTCACTTTTTGATGGGGTTGTTTGTCTTTTTCTTGTAAATTTGTTTAAGTTCTTTGTAGATTCTGGATATTAGCCTTTTGTCAGATGGTTAGCTTGCAAAAATTTTTTCCCATTCTGCTGGTTGCCAGTTCACTCTAATGATAGTTTCTTTTGCTGTGCAGAGTCTCTTAAGTTTAATTAGATCCCATTTGTCAATTTTGGCTTTTGTCGCCAATGCTTTTGGTGTTTTAGTCATGAAGTCCTTGACCATGCCTATGTCCTGAATGGTATTGCCTAGGTTTTCTCCTAGAGTTTTTATGGTGTTAGGTCTTATGTTTAAATCTTTAATCCCTCTGAAGTTAATTTTTGTATCAGGTGTAAAGAAGGACTGCAGTTTCAGCTTTCTGCACATGGCTAGCCAGTTTTCCCAGCACCATTTATTAAACAAGAAATCCTTTCCCCATTGCTTGTTTTTGTCAGGTTTGTCAAAGATCAGATGGTTGTAGACATGTGGCATGACTTCTGAGGCCTCTGTTCCGTTCCATTGGTCTGTATCTCTGTTTTGGTACCAGTATCATGCTGTTTTGATTACTGTAGCTCTGTAGTATAGTTTGAAGTCAGATAGTATGATACCTCCAGCTTTGTTCTTTTTTCTTAGGATTGTCTTGGCTATGTGGGCTCTTTTTTGGTTCCATATGAAGTTTAATGTGATTTTTTAAAGTTCTGTGAAGAAGGTCAATGGTAGCTTGACAGGGATAGCACTGAATCTGTAAATTACTTTGGGTAGTATGGCCATTTTCACAATATTGATTCTTCCTAACCATGAACCTGGAATGTTTTTCCATCTGTTTGTGTCCTCTCTTATTTCCTTGAGCAGTGGTTTGTAGTTCTCCTTGAAGAGGTCCTTCATGTCCTTTGTTAGTTGTATTCCTAGGTATTGTATTCTCTTTGTAGCAATTGTGAATGAGAGTTCACTCATGATTTGGCTCTCTGTTAGTCTGTTATTGGTGTACAGGAATGCTTGTGATTTTTGCACATTGATTTTGTATCTTGAAACTTTGCTGAAGTTGCTTATCATCTTAAGGAGATTTTGGGCTGAGACGATGGAGTCATCTAAATATACAATCATGTCATATGCAAATAAAGACAATTTGACTTCCTCTTTTCCTAATTGAATACGCTTTATTTCTTTTTCTTGCCTGATTGCTCTAACTAGAACTTCCAATAATATGTCAAATAGGTGTGGTGAGAGAGGACACCCTTGTCTAGTGACAGATTTCAAAGGGAATGCTTTGCCGGGCACAGTGGCTCACGCCTGTAATCCTAACACTTTGGGAGGCCGAGGTGGGTGGATCACCTGAGGTCAGGAGTTCAAGACCAGCCTGGCCAACATGGTGAAACAACATCTTAAAAAAAAAAAAAAAAAAAGGGAATGCTTCCAGTTTTTGCACATTCAGTATGATATTGGCTGTGGGTTTGTCATAAATAGCTTTTATTATTTTTGAGATATGTTACATCAATACCTACTTTATTGAGAGTTTTTACCATAAAGGACTGTTGAATTTTGTCAAAGGTCTTCTCTGCATCTATTGAGATAATCATGTGATTTTTGTCTTTGGTTCTGTTTGTGTGATGAATTACATTTATAGATTTGCATATGTTGAACCAGCCTTGCATCCCTGGAATGAAGCTGACTTGATTGTGATGGATAAGCTTTTTGATGTGCTATTGCATTTGGTTTGCCGTATTTTATTGAAGATTTTGCATCGATGTTCATCATGGCTATTGGCCTGAAATTTTCTTTTTTAGTTGTGTCTCTGCCAGATTTTGGTATCAGGATGATGTTGGTCTCTTAAAATGAGTTACAAAGGATTCCCTCTTTTTGTATTGTTTGGAATAGTTTCAGAAGAATGGTACCAGCTCCTCACTGTATGTCTGGCAGAATTTGGCTGTGAACCCATCTGGTCCTGGACTTTTTATGGTTGGTAGGCTGTTAATTACTGCCTGCTTCAGACCTTGTTAGTGGACTATTCAGTGATTCAGCTTGTTCCTGGTTTAGTCTTCCTGGTTACGTGTCCAGGAATTTATCCAAAATGGATACATTCTTAGAAATATACAACCTACCTACAATCTAGAAGAACTAGAAAGCCTCAACAAACCAGTAACAAATAAAGAGATTAAATCAGTACTCCAAAACCTTCCTGGGATGCTGGAATACAAATGGACATTAGGGGAAAATTAGTGGAAACCTAATACCCTTTGAGTTTTTCATTGATAATATTGTGCCACTGTTGGTTCCTTAGCTGTGACAGATGTCTCATAGTGATGTAAGATGTTAATATTGAAAATTATGTGAGAGATACACAGGACCTTTCTGTACTATTTTTGAAATTTTTCTGTAAATCTAAAAGTATTATAAAATTAAAAGGTTTTATTTGCAGATGACATTATTTTGTTGTGGAAAATCCGAAGGAATCTACAAACTCCAAATCAACTTATATCAGCAAGGGTTCAGGA
Organism: Alouatta caraya; assembly: GCA_963575295.1. Taxonomy (NCBI): domain Eukaryota; kingdom Metazoa; phylum Chordata; class Mammalia; order Primates; family Atelidae; genus Alouatta; species Alouatta caraya. The sequence goes on along the minus strand of CAUYUD010076171.1, from coordinate 10,328 downwards.
TATAAGATAAACATACGAAAATCAATTGTATTTCTACATATCATCAATGAATACATAGACATAGACACCAGAGTTAAAGTGGAATGTGAATTAAATCACTCAAAAAATGAAATACATATGTGTAAATCTAACAAAACAGGTATAGAACTTGTATGCACAATGCCAGTGAAAGAAATCAAAGCAGATCTGAATAGACATACCATACTCATGAACTGGAAGATTCAACATAGTAAAGATGTCCCTTAGGGTCTTTTCATAGGATAGGATTAATGCAGCTCTATCAAAATCCCAGAAATATAATTTGTAGACCTAGACAAGTTTATTCTAAAATTCATATGGAAAGATAATGGAGCTAGAATAACTAAAGCAATTTTGAAAAAGAAGACTAAAGTGAGAAGATCTATTTACTCAATTTTAAGGCTTGTTATATAGCTACAGTAATCAAGACTATATGCTATTGGTAAGGAGCTAAACAGATAGATCAATGGAATAGGACAGAGATCCTAGAAATAGCCCACACAAACATGCCCAACTGACTTTTGATGAAGGTACAGAAGTAATTCTAAGGAGAAAAGATACACTTTTGAATAAATAGTGCCAGAGTAACTGGACATCCATAAGCAAAAAGAAACGAATCTCAAGCTAAGTCTCACACTTTATACAAAAATTAATTCAAACTGGGTCACAGACTTAACTTTTAGAAAAACAGAAAGAGAAGACTTTGGAGGCCTAAGGCTAGACAAAGCGTTCTCAGGATTAGCATCCAAAACACAATTTTTAAAAGGAAATATTGGACTTCATCAAAATAAAAAATTACTTATCTGTGAAAGACCCTGTTAGGATAAAAAAGGCAAGCTACAAGGTGGGAAGAAATATTTGCAAACCACATATCTGACAAAGATCTAGTATTCATATACTAGACATATATTGAACTCTCAAACATATAAAGAATCCTCAAAACTCAAAAGTTAAAAAATAAGCAACCCAATTACAAAACAAGTGAAAGACATGGAGACACGACACTGAAGAGTATGCACAGACGGTAAATAAGCACATGAAACAAGCACATTTGGAGCACGTCCCTCTAGGCTGTCACAAGCACCTGAATGCAAAGCCCCTTGGGAACTAGAGATACACTGTGCTCTAACCCTGAGGACTCCAGATTTGGGGCCAGATCCTAAGAGAGAAAGGTGACTGGGTACTGCCTGAGTCCATTCAGACTTCCATAACAATGTTCTTAGGCTGAGTAGTTAATAAATGACAGAAATTAATAGCTCACAGTTTTGGGAGCTGGGAAGTCCAAGATCTAGACATCAGCAGATTCGGTGTCTAGTGGTTTTGTGTCTGGTAAGGCCTCATTATCCACTTCAAAGATGGTGCCTTCTAGCTGTGTCTTCACATGGTGGAAGGGGTGAACAAGGCCCCTCAGACCTCTCCATGAGAGTGGAACCCTTGTGACCTAATTGCCTCCCAAAAGTCCCATCTCTTAATACCAGCACCTTGGGGTTAGGTTTCAACTCATGGATTTTGGGAGGACACAAGCATTGGGCATATATATATCAGGCACCAAAGGGGAGCACAACTTGACTCCGTGTGTGCACACAGCACTCTCATCCTTTGTAGGACACCAAGCCAGAGCACAGAAAAAGAGCCAGAATGCTCCTGTCTATTTGGAATTTGGCCCTGTGCAAGTTCCAGAGTGGGGACCTCACATCTATCCACACAAGGATACACCCATATAAGCAACTTGGGGTTTTCCAGGCCCGTTCCTACGTTCCTGAAAACACTGCAGCTCCAGGTTCACGCCACCACAATTAACTCTCCACCTCCCACCACCCCCAGAAAACAGTGCACTTAGCCGATTTCTAGGACTTATTTGCTTGCTTGTTTTGACTAAATTGTTGGTTATTTCCCTTTTTTCCAAAGAAGAAAGGACAGAAAGGCAAAAAGAAAGAGAAAAAGGCAAAGAAGGATAAAGATCTGACAGCTGACAGGTGAGGAGCGGACTCATTGTTTTGTGATGCACATGAGAAGCAGGTGCTCCAGAGAAGAGGACAGGAAACCCCGAGCATACCCGCTTCTGTGATGCCAGGCCCTCTTCATCCTCCACAGTCCCAGAGTGGTAGGAGCCACCTCTAAGTCCCTGCAAATCCCAGACTGGAAAGATGCCTGGGTGGCCAGAAGGCAAGCCTGGAACCCCATGGCTTCTGAGTTTGTATCACTTTTTTAAGTTTTAAAATTCATGGAAGGGGTGTTCTTTAAATTTTTTTAAGAAATAACACCCTGGTGAAACTTTTGAGGAAATAGACTATTTGCCTATAATAGAGTTCCCACAGGACAGACTGCCCAGGTGCCTCTGCTGAGGCCCTTGCTCCTGCTGGAAGGAATGAGAGCAGTGGGGCCCAGTCTCAGGAAGGGCGGTATCATTTCCGGGAGCTTCATGGGCCCAGCTTCAGTGCAGGACAAACGAATGCAGTGCTCATTTTTAATCTGGAGTGGCCTGAAAGTGCTTTAACATTGAAAATAAATAGTACTAGGTTTTCAAATATTATCAAGGAATTTAATTAAATCCCTAATAAATGATGTGGGAAATAATTTTGAATATGTATTTTTCTTCCCATGGGTCTTATTAGTGGGTTCACACCTGTAGCTCCTGTGTTTGGGGGTTCCCTCCCCTCTCTTGGTTCTATCACTCTTCTGTTTGGGGGTTCCCTCCACCTACCTTGGTCCTGTCACTCCCCTGTTTGGGGTTCCCTCCTGTCTCCCTTGGTTCTATGACTCCCCTGTTTGAGGGTTCCCTCCTGTCTCTCTTAGTCCTGTCACTCCCCTGTTTGGGGGTTCCCTCCTGTCTCTCTTGGTCCTGTCACTCCCCTGTTTGGGGGTTCCCTCTGCCTCCCTTGGTTCTATCCCTTTTCCGTCTGGGAGTTCTCTCCCCCTCCCCTGGCCCTGTGCTTTCGTATTTGGGGGTTCCTGCTTCTCTCTGTGTCCCAGCATCACGCTTCCCAAACTCTGTTCGAGAGAAGCTGCGTGAGGGAGAAACCCTGCCTAGAGCTCTCTGGAGGGGAAGAGGAGACAGAGCACCCAGAGGCATCTGTTATCACCTCCAGGGAGGCCAGAACACTGCCGTGGCCCTGGCAAAAAGCCCCTGGAAACAGAGTCAGAGGGAGTGTGGATTTCTGCTCTCTAGAGAAATGGCTCTCTAAGACCTCCGTAGAGGGAGGGGGCTGTAGCTTTCTCCACTTGAGGCTCCATTGTCTGAGAAGCTGTTCAGGGTGGAGATGCTGTGGCTGACTGCTGCCTCAGAGGCAGCTGGTCAGCGTTTTGAGACTCAGGAGCCCCAGTTCCTGGGGAGGCACACATCTGTCCATGCACAAACACTGGCACCTCATGGGGCAACTTTTGGGTTCAGAGGGGCCTCAGAGTCCCATCTCTTAAGGTGAGTGCAGCCCATGCTCACACACAGCGCCACGGTGCCTTCTAGTACCTTTTTTCTTTTTGAGATGGAGTCTCGCTCTATTGCCCAGGCTGGAGTGCAGTTGCACCATCTCAACTCACTGCAACTTCCACCTCCAGGGTTCAAGCAATTCTCCTGTCTCAGCCTCCTGAGTAGCTGGGATTACAGGTGCCTGCCACAAGGCCCAGCTAAGTTTTTTGTATTTTTAGTAGAGACAGGGTTTCACCATGCTGGCCAGGCTGGTCTCTAACTCCTGACCTCAAATGATCCACCCACCTCAGCCTCCCAAAGTGCTGGGATTACAGCTGTGAGCTACCACACCCAGCCTGAGATCTTCTTAATGTAGTTTGTTCTGATTATGTTAGAGAATCTTCTTCAAATTTATGTTAATATTTTATGCCTGTGTTATGTGTTTATATTAAATATGTATTCAAGTTAAAACACTACAGTTTTAACTTGAATACTGATACTTCCTCTATATAGATCAGATATTGCTATCCCGAATTCCACTAAATTAAACCTTTCTTAACTTTCAGCAGAGGGCATACTCCTTTAAATATGTTTGATGGAATACAACTCCAGTCATCCCCTAACAGTATTTGGCTTGGGTCTAACTGATATTCTTGGATATCTTTTAATCACACTAACTTGGATCACAGAACAGTCAGAAGACTTAGAAGAACTGTCTAAATAAAGTTGTATTTACAAATCTCAACTTAGAGAAAGACCAGAGAAGGATGGAAGAATAAAGAAGAGGAAAAAACAAAACATCTCAAAGGATTATACTGAATAATATTTGAGTTTAACCTATCTAATTCCTGCAAGCCAAAACCCAGCAAGTATCACTGGGCGTTTCATTCGTTACTTGGAACACTGTCCATTTTCTTCTCAGTTAGCATACATTACCAATATGCTGGCTAGGTGCCCAAGGTCCTTTTAGAGAAGTGGTTTTGACATCTGTAAACACTCCATAAAGTATAACACCCTCCTAAAAAATCATCACCCTCATAGCTTTAGACGTTTAATCTTCCAAATAAGAATTATCTTCAGTATAAGCTTTTGTTCTTTGTAGATGTTTCGTTCAAACAGTTGTGCAATTGGGTTAAAAGGAAACATAAATTTCACAAAGGATTACTCACGGACTACAGCTTGCAAATGCTAACTGAATATATAATTAAAGGTCTATTGCATTACTAGTATTGGGTAATTTCTAATTCATATTTGTGCCATCATGAAGACTGATGGAAGAACAGACTGCAGGAGGTATAGCTGGCCCCAGACACCCAAAGATATCATTCTCATTAATGGGAAACATCAGATATACACATGGATGAGTGAAAGTACTGTTTTTAAAAAGTATTGCTTTTAGAAACACTTCAAAAATCCTTTATTTGCATATGAACAATGTACTTTGAAATAGGTCTGGTTTAAGTTGATCATTAACAGAAATACTGCTGATTTCTGTGTGTGTGCCTCTGGAACAGACACCCTGCTTTCTCCCCAGGACCATCGAGTCTCTGTATAAGGAACTGGTGGAAGAAGGATTACTGATCCAGGCTCTGAAAGTCAATCTCTCTGATTACATTGGTGAGTATGAAAAGCATAATGCATGTATGTGTCACATGTCACCTCTCGTGTTTTGAAATCCCAGCAGCCAGAAATGTGTTTTATTTACATTTTTGTTCAAGCCAAAACCTGGCTCATGGTTTCTTGTGGTAAATGTTGGATTGAATTGATTAAAACAATCTAAGAGGATGATGTGAACTAACAGATTCCCTTAATAAAATGGGTGCCGCTCTCTCCCTCACATGGTAGAAGCCGAGGCTTTTTAAACTGCTAGCCAGGTTTATTGATGCCTTCTTTCTGGCATAATCTGATTTAAGGAAATGGGGAATCGTTTATGCTTTCACGTGTAAAAAAAAATACACCTAGGGGACAGCACCTGGGGCTTCCACAACAGAATCCTTACTGGAGGGATTCTTTCCAAAACAGAGCTTCCAATAGAGACACGAGTATTAGGGAGCATTGAGCTGAGGACATCTGTTACCACAGCCTCTCCTAATGGTTTTCTCTAAATTTTTAGAAAACAAGATGATGACCTGAAAACACACTCAAACCTTAAAATTCCTCATAACTCTACCACCCTAAGGCAATTATTATTTTTACTTTTATGAAGAAATTATCCCCAGTGAATGACAACATTCTCCTACATAACCACAGAATGAAAATCACTCAGAAAATCCAACAGTAATGCAATAATATACATTGAACCTTCAGCTTTCCCAATTATTATTTTTACTTTTATGAACAAATTATCCCCAATGAATGACAACATTCTCCTACATAACCACAGAAGGAAAATCACTCAGAAAATCGAACAATAATGCAATAATATACATTGAACCTTCAGCTTTCCCAGTCATCCTGATAATGTCCTTTATAAATATTTGTCTTTCTCCATCCAAAATCCAGCCAAGGATGGTATGAGCGACTGTTGCATCTCTTCAGCCTCCCTCAATTCCTTCCATCTGGAACAGTTTCCCAGCCTTCTGCCGTCTTTCACAACACTGACATGTTTGAAGAGTTTGAGCTGTTCACAGACTGTCCCTTTGAATTTGTGTCATGGTTTCCTCATTATTCGATTCAGGTTAAACATTTTTGACAAGAAAATGACATCGGTGATGGTATGTCCCTGTCAGTGTTTCCCACTGGGGGCACTTCATGCCACTTTGTCCCGTCAGTGGTGACGTTAAGTTTAATCCTGTGGCTTAGGTGCTGTTCCCTGGATTTCTCCACTGTAAAGCATCATCTTTTCCTTTATAATTAATGAACAATCAATCCAAGGGGTGATATTTTGAGACTGTGGAGGTTCTGTTCCCAGCAGGCTTTCAGGAAAGTGTTTTCGCACCCACTGACGACTTTTATCTGCGTCAGTTATTGCTGTAGCAGTTGTAAAGTGGGGATTTTTCTCTTTCCGTCATTCCTTCTACATTTAATAGATATCATTCTTCTGCAGGGAAGTGTGAAATCTTTTTAAATTGTGTTATCAGCGTGGATATCTGGATTCTCTTTTTATTCAATGTATTATTGTCTGTCCCTATCATTATCCATGCTGATTTCTACATTGACCCAATTTTGGTCTGTAAGGGCAAGAAGGCTATCGTTCTCCTTTGATCAAGGGATGGTTATTTTAATTCCTTTGCAAGACAGCCTTGTTTTCTTCTTGAGGGCTTGAAGGAGCCCTCACATTTCCTAATAGCATAAGAACTTTGCCAGAATATATATTGAGATATATTTATTTTACTATCTGTGTTTCTTCTTCCAGTGCTGGAGAATTTTCTCCTATACCTTGATTCTGTTTTGTTAATTCTGTTAATATTTTAAAATGGCCATTTTTAACAGAACTGTCTCTTATTTATGGTTTAGATTCCTGAACAAAAGATCCTAGTGCCTAGTACAGTTCCTGACACATGGTAGATTCTCATTACCTATGTGTGGACTGACTTCTCAACTAATTATTAATTTCTTATCCCTTCTGAAATTTTTCAATGATCTGTCAGTTTTCAGGAAGCATCTTTAAGATGCCCAAGGTCAAAGTGGATGGAGTCAGCCATTTAAGAATAACTCTGATATGGTTTGGATCTGTGTGCCCACCAAATCTCATGCAGAAGTATAACCCCCAGTGTTGGAGATGAGGGCTTGTGGGAGGTGATGGGATCTTGGGGGCAGTTTCTCATGAATGGTTTAGCACCATGTTCCTTGGTACTCTTCTCACAGTAGTGAGTTCTCATGAGAAAGTGTGTAGCATTTAAAAGGGTGCAGCACCTCCCACTTCTCTCTCTCTTGCTCCTGTTCCTGCCATATAAGACATCTCACTCCCCCTTTGCCTTGTGTCATGATTGTAAGTTTCCTGAGTCCTCCCCAGAAGCTGAGCAGATGCCAGCATCATGCTTCCTGTATGCCCTGTGGAACCATGAGCCAATGAAACCTCTTTTATTTATAAATTAACTAGTATTGGCTATTTCTTTATAGCAATGAAAGAATGAACTAATACAGACTCTGCAAAAATGACTCAATCTAACCAACATAGTCAAATATCTCCCAAAATCTGGCACGCTTTGACCTTGTCCATATTTTCATTTTTTCCCAGTTAAGGTCCTTAGCTTGAAAGATGGCAATGTATCTTCCTAAATCCCCACATCATAAAATAGAGCAACTAGAAAACAAAACTAAAACTCCCCAGGCAACACCTGCACCAAAACTAAATGACAGGTTTTCACCCTTGAGCCCCAAAGTACAAGCTTTAGGGATACCAAAAGACCTGAGAACAGGAGACCCCAACATAAACAGAGAGCAATGGGCTGGGTAATGTGCAGTAGGTCAGGTCAGGTAAGAATCAAAGCTGAAACTAGGAAGGGTTTGCCCACCTCAATAGCAGATGAGTGCAAAGGACCCGAATAAGAAAGTGTTAAGGGGCTGGAGCGGTGACCCACCCCAGTCCCTTCCTCCACAGGGCCCATACCATGAAGAAACTCTCGGGAGTGAAATCAAAATTGAACACGATGGGAAAAATAAAGATGAAACATAGAGAAAGCCCAGAAGAAATTAGGGGAGGGGACCAGAGCCAGAATATCTCATAAAACAAGCCAGTACATTTTTAACATCTATAAAGGCAGCAGAGCCTCCTGTGAAACTGGAAAAGCTATCCTACACCACACTTCCTTCTAAAGATATTGGACTATTCACTCATATAAATTTGAGCAATGGAAAAGTTCAAGGTCAAAGCCCAACAAAATGATCATAAGAAAAAAAGAATGAATAAGAAACCATTAACATCCCAAAAAGACATCTCCACAAAGCAGATCTATACTGAAACCATTTCAAAACAAGTTAATCTACCTTAAGAGCCGGGTGCAGTGGTTCATGCCTGTAATCCCAGCACTTTGGGAGACTGAGACAGGCAGATCATTTGAGGTTAGGAGTTCCAGACCAGCCTGGTCAACATGGAGAAACACCATCTCTACAAAAATTAGCCAGGTATGGTGGCACATACCTGTAATCCCAGCTACTTGGGAGGTTGAGGAGGGAGAATCACTTGAACCCAGGAGGTTGCAGTGAGCCAAGATTGTGCCAATGCACTCCATCCTGGGAGACAGAGCAGGACTCCATCTCAAAAAAAAAAGTTGATATACATTTAAAAAAATTATAGAAGACGTGTAAGAACACCACAAAATAAAATGAGTAAAACCCAGAAATAAGGTGACAAAACTCAATAAATAAAGGGGGAAATGTTTTAGGAAAAAAATTATAATGAATACAAGGGCAAATAAAAATAATAAATAACTCTTTAAGAGAAATAAAAGGTGAAAAGACAAATTTTTAAAAGTAAAACTATGTAATCCCAGCACTTTCGGAGGTTGAGGCAGGTGGATCAGGAGGTTAGGAGTTTGAGACCAGCCTGGCCAATATGGTGAAACCCCGTCTCTACTAAAAATACAAAATTAGCCAGGTGTGGTGGCACATACCTGTAATCCCAGCAACTCCAGAGGCTGAGGCAGGAGAGTATCTTGAACTTGGCAGGCAGAGTTTGCAGTGAGCCAAAATCGAGCCATTGCACTCCAGTCTGGGCAGCAAGAGTGAAACTCTGTCTCAATTAAAAAAAAAAAGTAAAACTAAACATGAAGTATACTAAAAGAATTCAAAAGAACATATCGAATATTGATGACAGACAAAGAAAATCCAACATACAGATAAGATGAGTTCCTACAGAAGAAAGCCAAAGCAAAGGAACAGAAAAAATGCAAAGGATTTTAGCTGGCACAGCAGCTTGCACCTGTAATCACAGCACTCTGGGAGGCTGAGGCAGGAGGATCTCTTGAGACCAGGTGTTTGAGATCAGCGTAGCAACATAGCAAGACCCTGTTTCTACAAAAAATAAAAACTAGCTGGGCATTGTGGGACACACCTGTAGTCCCAGCTATTTAGGAGGCTGAGGCAGGAGGGGTGCTTGAGCCTAGGAATTCGAGGTTGCTGTGAGTCCAGATCATACCACTGCATTCTAGCCTGAGTGAAAAAGCAGGACCTTGTTTCAATATATATATATATATATACAGTTTTAATTCATGAAAATTTATTTTAGCCCTTTTCCTGTTTAGAAAAAAAGAAGTGCAGCTAGCTGCCAATGCTCATTTAACTTTACATAAACACAATCTTTGAGGATAAAACAAATCTGATTGATTTTCAATGTGAAAATAAAATATAAAAACGGTTCTTGGAGTTATTTCTAAACAGAACTGATATCAGAATTGTCCGAATCATCAGAATTGTCTATTTCGGAAAAAGTCAGATCCATCAAATGAATCTTCAGCCACCAACCATTGTAAACAATGTTAACATCGTGCGTAGGAATGCTACGTTTTCTAGGATTTGATATTTTCAGCATTCAAGAATCACTATGTAAATGGAAATACTGAAAACAGAATGCCATACATAGAATGATGTCTTTTGTTTCCAAAGTCAATATTCTAGAGCTATGCGAAAATAATAATAAAAGCAAGATATTTCGTGGCAAAGTTATCTCAGAGGAAATGCTGCAGCCGAACGCAGTTCTAGCAAGTATTCTCAGGGCAAATGGGAAAAGGGTTTAAATGTTTAAAAAATATCAAAACCACATAATGAAAGATCACACTGTCTATCTGAGAGTATCGACTCAGACTGATCAAGAAGACATACTCTTTTTTTTTTTTTTTTTTTTTGAGACAGAGTCTCACTCTGTCACCAGGCGCTAGGCTGGAGTGCAGTGGCGCAACCTCGGCTCACTGCAACCTCCGCCGCCCGGGTTCAAGCAATTCTCCTGCCTCAGCCTCCCGAGTAG
>CAUYUD010076166.1:0-22460 GCA_963575295.1 Alouatta caraya | reverse complement strand
TCTACCACATGCGTGCTCCTTGCTTGCCATTTCTGACTTCAAGAATATTTGACTTCTATCATTTCCTACACCTCAGCAAATCCCACGCCAACACTAGAGCCATCACAGACACACAGAGGATGTGAGGGCGATCTGGCTGCGACATCTGTCACCCCATTGACCGCCAGGGTTGATTCGGCTGATCTGGCTGGGTAGGCGGGTGTCCCCTTCCTCCCTCACCGCTCCATGTGCGTCCCTCCCGAAGCTGCGCGCTCGGTCGAAGAGGACGACCATCCCCGATAGAGGAGGACCGGTCTTCGGCCAAGGGTATACGAGTAGCTGCGCTCCCCTGCTAGAACCTCCAAACAAGCTCACAGACACACAGAATACACACATGTGTGTACACACACACATACATGTACATATACATGTACACACACACCCCTACACTCTCCAGGCTGAGGCTACTCTAAGATCAGAAAAATGTCCTGATAGTAATTAGACTGACACTTCCAACCTGGTTCTTAGTAGCTACCACCAGAGTCTGTATTTCTAAATGTGAACACCACATGTTGCCTGAATTATTGGCATCAAAGCCTGAATACCAAACAAAACTGACCAGAGAGATCTCACCTCCTACCCTCTAGGTTACTAGAGAGGCAGTCAGGTGGAGACAGCTGAATCCCACACAGTGCACAATTTAGGGCATACCTGTGCCCTTTTTCTTTTTCACTGTGCCGAAAACGCAAAACAAAACAAAGCGCTAGAATACGACATGAGTTTCAAGGGATTGTTGGCGTTCATTCCCAGCCCAGGTCACCTCACAATCCATAACTGAGAAGCATTTTATACTTTGAGCTGATGGAAGGCAAGAAAAGAGAAGGGAGGGATGGCTGGTGTTGACTCAGGCGGGGACAATGGCACACTTGGTGCCAACACCCCACTGGTCCCTTCCTGTGGAAAGGCGTGAGCCTACCTAACTTCACATGCTTCACAATCTCAAGCCTACGGCCTCTAACCCCATTTTTGTCGCTATTTTCCTTTCCTGCTGACTTTGGGGTAAGGGCAGTAAAGTGGTCAGAGGAAGGGTCTGCCCCTCAGGCATCTCTGGTGGATTTGTCTGGTCCAGGAACAACAGAGATTTCATAGTAACCAATGCCTTTGCCAGGGGAAAATAAGTCAGAGCTGGCTTTTAGGCAGAGGTTTCTTTTTAAGCCCGATCAGCCTTAGAGGCATAGACAATGGTGACTGAAAAGGCTGTCAGACCTGGAGAACATCTGAAACACAGGAACCTAAAAAGAAGTACAGTGAATTTTGTGTGCTGAGGAATAGGGTCCAGGGGATTCTGTCCCCTTTGACAAATTACCAGAGCGTGATTGCATTCTATCCTGACAGCATTCACATGTTGTTAGCCTCTGTGAACACAAATGACAGCCGTGAGTTCTGTGAGAAAAATATTTTGTTGTTGTTGTTGTTGTGTTTGTTTAGTTGTTGTTGTTGTTTGAGGCAGTCTCATTCTGTTGCTCAGGCTGGAGTGCAGTGGTGCAATCTCGGCTCACTGCAGCTCCGCCTCCCTGGTTCAAGTGATTCTCCTGCCCCAGCTCCCCGAGCAGCTGGGATACAGGCATGCGCCACCACACCAAGCTAATTTTTATATTTCTAGTAGAGATGGGGTGGGTGGTTTCACTGTGTTGTCCAGACTGGTCTCGAACTCCTGACCTCAGGTGATCTGCCCAGCCTCCCAAAGTGCTAGGATAACAGGCGTGAACCTCTGTGCCCGGCCTTCCGTAAGGAAAATCTAAGTGTTAATGAAATATTTAGTTTTCATCTGTGATCACAGCCAACACCCTTTAGCCTTTATGTCTTTGATTCCTAAATATAAGATAGAGAAAATTTCTCTTCTCTCTCCCAGTTGAGAACTGGGAATTAATGAAAAGTTTCTTATAAATTTCTGTATGTTTTATGAAAGAGATAAAAGGTTTCTCTTCATGCTTGCCTTCTTCCACTTTCTCTCTCACTCTTTTTTTTTTTTTTTTTTTGAAACGATACTGCTCTGTTGCCCAGGCTAGAAGGCAGCAGTGCGAATCATGATTCACTGCAGCCTCAATTGTCCCTGCTCAAGCGATCCTCCTGCCTCAGCCTCCAGAGTAGCTGGGACTATAAACACACGCCACCATCCCTGGCTAATTTCTTGGTTTGGTTTGGTTTTGTAGAGACAGGGTCTTGCCATTTGCTGAGGCTGCTCCTGAATTCCTGGGCTCCACCAGTCCCCCCTCCTCAGCCTCTCAGAGTGCTGGGATTACAGGTGTGAGCCACCTCACCCAACTCCCTTTATTCTTCACTTTATTTCATCCCACACTGTTTCCAGCATTTTCCTTTCCACCGGTGATATCCAAGCCAAATGAACCGGAAATAGCCACAATAGCACTCTTTTTAATAAGGTGCAAGGTGATTAGGACTTTTTTGTGGTGCTGAAGCTCTTTCTTGGTGTTTTTAGAATATTGTTTGATCCATGCCCATGTTCTTTTAAATATTTTTCATATTGAAGAGTGACTATCATAAAGAGTACATAGTGGCTGCAGTGTCGCTTTTTGATCTTCACGTTACTGGCCACCATTGGAAAATCTTCAGAGTATCTTGAAATTTGGGGTCCAACCCATGTGGTCAGGTCTGGGAGCCAGGAGGCCATGAGGATCAGCCTCCCCGACATGCTTGCATTCCCTGACAGGCAGCTCAGGTGCCATCACACTGAGGGGGCACAGTGTGACATGTCTCGGTGTGTCCTCGATATTAGATAAACCCGAACTTCTGCAATTTGAGAACCCTGAAGTAATATCATTGCTTGGATTGTTTCCCTCACTTGTTTGGAATAAAGTTCAAGATAGTTTAATTCCTATTTAGCAAAACACAGATTACATCACAAAAGAAAAAAATATTTAACTTTATTACAAAATGCCAAGGCTCTCAATATGGCTGAGAGCCAATGGATTTCTTCTGTGGTGTATTTTATCTTGAATTCTTCTTGTTGGCTTCAATTAGGAAAAAAAAAAAAAGAAGAATTTTGCTGAGATTGTTGGAAACGAGGCTCTTCGTTGCATAATTTCTAAGATGACTGATTTAAGCCCAGAGCTGCTGATGACCATCTTCCCACCATACCAAAAAGCCCGCCTAGGCCGGTCTCCGTGGCTCATGCCTGTAATCCCAGCACTTTGGGGGGCCAAGGCGGATGGATCACCTGAGGTCGGCAGTTTGAGACCAGCTTCACCAACATGGAGAAACCCCGTCTCAAATTAAAAAAATAGAAAATTAGCCAGTCGTGGTGGTGCATGCCTGTAATTCCAGCTACTTGGGAGGCTGAGGCACAATAGCTTGAACCTGGGAGGCAGAGGTTGCGGTGAGCTGAGATAGCACCGTTGCACTCCAGCCTGGGCAACAAGAGCCAAACTCTATCTGAAAAAAAAAAAAAAGGCTGCCTAAGATAAAATCAGCACAGAGAAAGCAGGGCTTAGGTAGAGACGGAGATCCCCAATGACAACCCAAGCACTTGGCCCCACTCCTGATATTTCGGTGATGGGAACCAATCAGTTTCCAATAGGGGCTGGCGCTGTGGCTCACACCTGTAATCCCAGCATTTTGGGAGGCTGAGGCAGGTGAATCACCTGAGGTCAGGAGTTCGAGGCCAGCCTGGCCAACATATTAAAACCCCGTCTCTACTAAAAATACAAAAAATTAGCCAGGTGTGGTGGTGGCCACCTGTAATCCCAGCTATTCAGAAGACTGAGGCAGGAGAATCGCTTGAACCCAGAAGGCAAAGGTTGCAGTGAGCTGAGATCGCACCATTGCACCCTATCCGGGGCAACAAGAGCGAAACTCTGTCTCGAAAAAATAAAAAGAAAGAAAGAGAGAGAGAGAGAAAGAAGAAAGAAATAAAGAGAAAGAAAGAGTTCCCAATATGACCAAGGTCACTTGCTAAAAAGAGATCCCACACTCACCAATAACCTGATTCCAAACCTTTCCATCTCCATCCTACAGTTGCGTTTCATCCTTTTTAATGTAACCCCAGCACAGTTCCCATCCACCACATCAGAGCCCAGGAATCAATTACTTCAGGCCTGCAGCATCCAGGACGTCTAAGGAGAGGGAAAAGCACAGCTTCAGCAGCTGCTCAAGGACCACTTCAGGGTGTGAGTTTGGGGCTGGAAGGTGCAACTACAATGAACAGAATCCAAGACGCAGTTAAGCTAGGGTAGGGACTGGGAGAAAGAGGCAACAAGGAAAGTCTAGCTGTCGAGCGAATGGGTGCAGGACCCTTGTGCCTGTCAGCATGTGTGATGATGATGATATATGCAGTGAGAGGACACCGTCCACGTTGGTACCCACCGTACATCTTAGGAAGATAAACATGATCAGAGGAAACCTAACAATTTGACTGTGTGAAGTCCTAGCAATTATGTTTATGATGACTGCTTCCCATTTATGCCTAATTACCATGCAACATAATAATGATTATGTACTTCATTAAGTATGTGTCAGATGAATTTAATTTCTTAGATTTTATTTGATGGCATCTGTCAACACAACACATGTGTGCTCTGGCTTCCCACTTTGTCCTTAATACATATGAATTGGTCATTTGCTTACAACTTTTTGTTTTTTTGAGACGGAGTTTTGCTGTTGTTGCTCAGGCTGGAGTACAATGACGTGATCTCGGCTCACTGCAGTCTCTGCCTCTCTGAGTCAAGCGATTCTCTTGCCTCAGCCTCCCTAGTAGCTGGGATTACAGGTGCACACCACCATGCCCATCTAATTTTTTGTATTCTTAGTAGAGACAGGGTTTCACTATGTTGCCAAGGCTGGTCTCAAACTCCTGACCTCAGGCGATCCAACCGCCTCAGCCTCCCAAAGTGCTGGGATTACAGGCGTAAGACACCACGCCTGGCATGCCTACAACTTTGTAAAGCATTTATAATATCTAAGCATTTGTACTTAAGGAAATGAGGGACCACAGACTGATAAATTAGTGGCATTGTTCCTACAGTTTTTTTTATCTACAGTGAGGCATCACCATCATATCTCGGACATTAGGACATGGCAAAAATCAGGTAGCTGATCAGTTGCTCATTCTGGCTTCAGACAAGACCTTATCTCAAAAAAGGAAAAAAAAGTGTATTTATGGTTCAGGACTTTTTTTAAAAAAAGAACAAAGGAGAAATGCTCTTTTAAGTCAAATGAAAACCAAAAATAAAAAATAAGAATAAGAAAGTCACAGCTTGGGGCATAAAGTATTTATTGTTATTGTTATTCTTGTTGTTGCTGGTTTCCCAGGGGGTGCTGGGGATAAGGTTAAAGAAAAAACCCAGAAATCCAGTCTTGGAAAAGAAGAAGGAAGAGCTTAGAGCCAAGAAAAATAGATACTAGTATTTTAAAGAATTCGGTTATTTTAAGGTCCTCCTGAGAAAGAGCGGCTAGCATCTTTAACACTGGTAGCAAAATCAGGCAAAGGAATCTAGGAAAAAACAGTGAATATGGAACAGGAAGGAACTAACTTTGTCAAATGTACTTAATGAAGTGTTTTTCAGGGTTACTTGAGATTAGAATGTAGACAGAGCTGTCTTCTGTGATGAGCTTTTCATAAAATCATGCAGCTGAGAGAAATAGTTTAGTGTTATTTCCTGCCTCAGGGAGCTATATAACTAAACCATCCCATTTGGATGGTTATTCAATTCATTTTTTTAAAGATTTTAAACCACCGTCTGCCCTGAGCTCTTAGCTTGCCTGCCATCCACAAGGGCAGAAGGTGACACATTTGCCTAGTGGCTTCCGACTATCCAGACCCTGCCTGCTTTATCCTGGGATATGGGCTAACGAAGCCTTCCACAGAAATGGGATCTTCCTTGGGATATGGCTCTTATTACATACATTAGCGACACTGCCTTCAGTCTCTTCCACGTGCTTATGGAAATGCACTGGCCTGTGAGACTCTACACCTCAACAAATAGCCTTGAGGAGACTCTGCCCCGGGAAGAGGGGTATGAAGGGCATGTTACTCAAACACTGACTCTCACGGGGACTCAGCTGCTCCACATGTGGCTAGAGCCAGAGCTGTGCCCTGGCCGCTCAGTTCCCCTCTCCAGCAAACTACCATCGGGGCAGAGCAACGGAAGTGGAATGTCAATTCCATTGATCATAGTTTCAATGCCAAGCTTTGAAAAGTCTATGTGAATCAGGGCTGGGCATGGTGGCTCACGCCTGTAATCCCTGTACTTTGGGAGGCTGAGGTGGGCAGATTACCTGAGGTCAGGTTCAAGACCAGCCTGGCCAACATGGCAAAACCCTGTCTCTACTAAAAATACAAAAAATTAGTCAGGCATGGTGGCATGTGCCTGTGATCCCAGCTACTCAGGAGGCTGCGGCAGGAGAATCACTTGAACCCGGGAGTTGGGGGTTGTAATGAGCTGAGATCACACCACTGCACTCCAGCCTGGGCAACAGAGTGAGACTGCATCTCAAAACAATAACAACAAAAAAACCCTAAAAGATCTATGTGAATCAACAGCAGCCCAGAAAGATGGATAAGATCTACCATGATCTGTAATAATCCTAAAGGGCTCTTTTAACCTGGGTGTAGTGGCCACAGAGCAACCTGCACACCCTAAATGATCCAAACCCTACAGGTGCTCAGTGGTGCTAGGAACGCCTCTCTAGATGTTCTCAGGACCAGAGCACTCCAGACTAGCGCTGAGCAAAGATGTTGCCCTCTTTCTCTTCAGGCTTGGCTCCTTGCATGCAGCCAGAAATCTGCAGCCAGTGAAACATCTCCTATTGGTTTGCAGTTCTGTTGGATGCATGCCTGGTGTGAGGAGGTGTCCTTAAACTGTTTGCTTTCCTTCCCTTCTGAATGGAAGTGGAGTGATTGCGTCTCACAGGTTTCGGAGATGGCATTGGATTGGTGCCACTTGTTTGGCCCCGGACACTGGGCAGCACTGTGTGTGGAAGCTTTCCACCTGTCTTCTTGACAGCTGTACTTTCCCAGGCAACGTGGGCAGAGCCGGAGCCAGAGACTCCGCTAGTCCTGGAGGGGGAGGGGAATTGGAGAAATCTTGTTTATGCCACTGATGCCAGGATCTAAATTTTCTACAACCCACATGCCAGCACCCTTTAAGCCTGTTCAAGAGGCGCTGTGAGTTAGAATTCTAGGAGAACCCATAGGCTAGGGCTTTCCCCAAGGGACAGCAGTGCTCCAGATTATCTGTCAAGGGTGCTGTTACGGTCCTAAGAACAACTATGCCAGCTATAGGAGGAAAAGCAGAGATTCTAGTCTCTCACTGGAACTTAGGAAATACTTATTATTCGAATACACTCTTTGAGCATTAACATTTGTCAAGGGAGCAAGAAAAATCTGAGAAATTGTCATTGGCCTAATTTGGCTGAATCGATTCATGAAAAAGCCTGTGAATTGCAATTGAGACCTTAGCATGAATCTCAGGAGGCAAAGGGAATCTATTCTCTGAAAAGCACCCTACAGCTATGTCTGCCACACCTGGGCTTGCCCCGCCACTCCAAGATGCCCAAGTGGCACCGGTCATTTGCACATTTCTAACGTATAGTATGCTGGGTTTTTGCACAAAAAAAATCTGGTTCCATGGCCACAAGTGGCTTTGCAGATGTGTTACTGGCCACGAGAGAAGGCAGACAAGAATTCAAACGAGGCTCCACAGCCAAGAAACTGTCACAGGATCAGCGGTCGAAATGGAGACCAGTGGCAGAATCCAGGAACCGTTGAGAACACAAGCTTCAGGCTCAGAGTCGTGCAAATCCTGGACCCTTTCCTTACCAGCTTGGAGAGTCTGGACAAAATGACTGAACCTCTCAGTAGGGTTGGATGATACAGCTCTTTCTCACCAGAATGAGGTCCAAATAGGAATGATAGTAATAGGTCCTTTCTCACCGGGATGTAGGAAGATTAAGCAACAACTGTTGAAATGCTTTCTTAGCACCCTGCCTAGGACAGTGACACATAGTCGCCATTGTTCTATTTATTATTTTTCCTGCACAGAAAATCCTGCATGAGGCATGGAATTGCTAATGCCCCACATTTTAAATAACACCTGATAAATGGCTGTGTGGAACTGGGACCTTCAGCCTGTGTGATCAAAGCCCAAGGTCCTAATCATAAGGAGGAATGAGAGGGGAGCAAAAATGTCTTAAACATTTGAGTTGCCGTTATATCTTATTGGATAGAAAAAGAACCTGAGTTTCTTTCTAACGGGGTTCAACAGCTCAGTGGGGTATTCTAGCCTCCACTCCCCATGCTCTATATTGACACCTACCTTTTCCAAAGAATGAGAGTTGAAAACCTCTGGGACAGTCATTTTGCGAAAATGCGTAGAATCTGGTTCCCACTTTTGAAATAGGCAAAGAAAAATTAATGGATGCCTAGTAAGTCTTTTCTACTAATAAGACTTTTAGTCTTTCTTTCTTTCTTTCTCTTCTTTCTTTCTTCCTTTCTTTCTTTTCTTTCCCTTTCTTTCTTCTTTTTCTTTTCTTTCTTTCTTTCTCTCTTTCTCTTTCTCACACTCCCCCCCCCCATACACACACCAGTCTAATACAATGTCCTCGTTTTACAGATGAGCAGACTGAGGCCCTGATAATGAAGTAAATGAGGACTGGCATTCCTGGCTATCCACTTTTAGGTGCTTTAAATGTAGCTCTGGGGGAAAAATAGCCCTAGTCTTGATGCCACAGTTGGGTGGGCAGGCTCTTTACAGAGGCATTTTAAACACTGAGAGAAAGGAGTTCTCTGTTTGCACACACACGTGCATACTTTATCTCTCTCTCTCTTCCAATTTTTGCTTTGTCCCCAAAATTCTGATACTCTCCTTCAGAGAAGGAGCTGAAGTAAACAAATCAACAATCAAGGCATTTTCTGAACAGAATGGATGCATTATTCTTTGGGTAAGCAGAACCCAGATTCTGATTTCTCTTCTTAACTCAGCTTCTTCTCCCTTGGAGAGAGGGAGTAATGGAGAAAAACGGAAACAAGTGATATGACTAATAAGAACCCTTCCATCTCTGTTTTAAGTACTGATCAACCGGGTCACAATCCCACTGGGCAGAGAGTTATTTTCTTGGCAGCCTGTGATACATTCAGTTTAAGCTGACGGCCGCGTATGGCAGCACAGCTCCAGCAGAAAAGCACTGTCCCCTGTCTGAGGAAGTGCGGTGGCCTGAAGAACAGGGCAGAATTGTTCCCGCCATGCCTCTCTCCTTCAGACCCCAGCACAAAGGCGGGCTGTGTGTTGACGGGAGCCAGAACGTCACCTGGTGGGTGGGGATAACTGCTGGATTGCCCACACCTTGCCCCTTAGTGAAATTGTTAATTTTCAATATTCCAGCAGTCTGTATTCCATCCTTTGCACTAGTCCAAGAGATAGTTAGCATTTTTCTAAATAATGAAACAAAGTTTCGTATTATTCTAATACCACTCATTGTATGTATTGACTTTTATTAAGCCTTTTGTTAGTTACCATCAAAACCTGTTGGAAGTCATGGTTACTTTAAAGGAAGGAATACTTGTTAGAAAGCAAATTTCTATGGGATGTTTGTGTTTTTGGTTTTGTGTTTTGTTTTTTGAGAGAGTCTCACTCTTGCCCAGACTAGAGCACAGTGGTGTGATCTCGGCTCACTACAACCTCTGCCTCCCAGATTCAAGCAATTCTCCTGCCTCAGTCTCCTGTGTAGCTGAGATTACAGACGCCTGCCACCACACACTGGTAATTTTTGTATTTTTAGTAGAGACGGGTTTTCACCATGTTGGCCAGGCTGATCTTGAACTCCTGACCACAGGTGATCTGCCCACCTTGACCTCCCAAAGTGCTTAGATGACAGGCATGAGCCACCATACTGGGCCATTGTGTATTATTAAGTATATATTTTATTTTTTCTATTTAAAGTAGTAGCATTTACTTAGCAGTTACTATGTTCTTAAAGACTTTACAATAATATCTCATGTAACTCTATGGGGATACATTGTATTCATAGCCCCATTTTATAGATGAGAAAACTGAGGCTCAGTAGGACTGAGTGACTGACCCAAGAACAATTGGTTCTAAACGCTCCTCTCTCAGACTCAAAAGACAGCATGCTGGGACCTGCAGTCTCCCTCAACTTGCTTATCTAGAGTGTTACATATATGTGGGCACATGTCCAATATCCCTTTGGTGTGGCAGTTTGGAGAAAGGGGTCAAGGACAAGGGTTTCTCTCCACAGAACATTTAATGAGAAGGAGCTGGCATGGGCGATACCAAAGTCTGAAGTAGTTTACTACTCTGCCCTGTCGCTCCTTGTTGAAAGGATTTGGGGAATTTAGCAAAATATTGAAAGCACACATATCCATGCTTGCAAAGGCAAAGGCCAAGAGCCACAGGTCCACAGGTGTGGATGCTTTCCCTCGGCATGGGGTGAGCCTAAGGAAAGAAAGGTCTTCGGGGAAGAGAATCTCCTCACTGCTGCATTCTTAAACTTTCTAGTACCTCCATATGGACAGGGCTGCTGCTCTTCCAGGAGGGGGAAGAAAACTTGTGGAAGAGCACCCTGAAGAGAGTCTGTAATGCGAGCTATGGCTTACTCTGGGCATGGTGCGTGCTGTCGTGGGGAGCGGCCAACCTTCCAGAACTACAAAGGAGAGGCCCTGTGGAGAGGGTCGCACCAGGGCCTTACTCAGGAAGTCATTTTCCTCTTTTGTTTGTTGATTTTCCTGAAGAAACAGGATGGTAAAACAGTTTAGACTAAAGATATTGTGTATAAAGACAGTGACAGATTTATGTATTAAGCAACCTTTATTCAATTGTGACAACACTTTAAGATGAGAACAATGATACTAACTTTGAAGCTAGGATTGTAAAAAAAAAAATAGGACAGCTAGTTAAATTTGGATTTTATGTAAATAATGAATATTTTCAAGCATACATACATCCTATGCAATATTGGGGATATATAGGCATACTAAAAAATTATTGACTGGGTGCGGTGGCTCACGCCTGTAATCCTAGCACTTTGGGAGGCCGAGGCAGGCAGATTGCCTGAGCTCAAGAGTTCAAGACCAGCCTGGGCAACACGGTGAAATGCCATCTCTACTAAAAATACAAAAGAAATTAGCCAGGTGTGGCAGCGTGCACCTGTAGTCCCAGCTACCTGGGAGGTTGAAGCAGGAGAATTGCTTGAACCTGGGAGATGGAGGGTGCAGTGAGCCAAGATCGTGCCACTGAACTCCAGCCTGGGCAACAAGGTGAGACTCTGTCTCTAAAAACAAAATTAGTATTTTATCTGGTGGACCCTACTGAAACATTGATGTTAAGAAAATACCACTACTCTTGGTAAAAATTAGTACATGGCTATAATTTGCAAGTTTTTAGGGAAATAGCATTCATTAAAATAGAATATAATCAATTATTGATTTGCACCTAATTTTATTATTATTTGAGACAGAGTCTCATTCTGTTGCCCAGCTGGACTGCAGTGGCACCATCTTGGCTCACTGAAATTTCTGCCTTCCAGATTCAAGCAATTCTCCTGCCCCAGCTTCCCTAGTAACTAGGATTACAGCCACCCACCACCACACCCAGCTAATTTTTTTTTTATTATTTATTAGTAGAGATGGGGTTTCACCATGTTGACCAGACTGGTCTTGAACTCCTAACCTGGGGTGATTTGCTCGCCTTGACTTCTCAAAGTTCTAAGATTACAGGCATGAGCCACCAGACCTGGCCTTATTATAATTTCTTACGTGGCAATCTCGCACTTTCATCAGGCACAGTAGCTCACACCTGTAATCTTAGCACTTTAGGAGGCTAAGGCTGAAGGACTGCTTGAGCCCAGGAGTTGGAGACCAGCCTGGGTGACATGGCCAGACCCTGTCTCTACAAAAAATGTTTTTCAAAAAATTAGTGTGACCTGGCATGGTAGCATTCACCTGTGGTCCCAGCTACTCAAGAGTCTAAGGTGGGAGGATCATGTGAGCCTGGGAGGTAGAGGCTACAGTGAGCTATGATCATGCCACTGCACTCCAGCCTGAACAGAGCGAGAGGGACTCTGTCAAAAGGAAGGAAGGAAGGAAGGAAGGTAGGAAGGGAGGGAGGGAGGGAGGGAAAGAAAGAGAAAAAAAAGAGAAGAAAAAGAAAAAGAGAAAGACAGGGTGGAAGGAAGGAAAGAAGGAAGGAAAAAAGAAGGAAAGAAAGAGAAGAAAGAACAAAAGAAAAAGAAAGAGAGAGAGAAAGGAAGAAAAATAAATTAATTCCCACTTTAAATGAGTGTAAGTTTGTTAGCAGAGAGCCATTAGGGTACATTTTCTCTTGAATCAAAATATCATTAATTCATAAATAAAAGCATACAGACAATTTTACAAGCATTTAAAAATACTTTAAACTGTATATAAATGTTTTTGAGTGAAGGAGGGAATTCATTCAACAAACACGTGCTCACTCTGTGCCCAACACTGTGGAAGGTGTTTGGGAAACAGCAGGAACAAAGTGACCTTCTCTCTCCTCTGAGGCCTTGTATTCTAGAGAATGGTGACGTTCAAACTATAGCCAGCTGCCAGAGATGTCACAAAATAGGGGAGGGGACAGACTAACATTACAAAGATTTTTTTGGTAATGATTTTAGAGAAGAATTTTTTGTTTTTTTTTTTTAGCATTTATTGGTGCTACAAGAATTAGATATCCTATCATTAAAGGCCTTTCAAGGTTCTCTGGGGTTTTATGCCTGAAAATGATATAAACATAAGGAGCCTTTGAGTATCAGGTCAACCTGCATTAAGAGGGCCTGAGAAGAAAAACATTAATTCAGGATGCTATCTTTGGTCAAAAGGTCTCAACTTTTAAATCAGAATAAATTTACAGGGTGCCCGTGTCCACTAGCCCCCCTCCCCACGTTACCCACTCCGCCCCACCAATCAACAATTTGGGGGAGATTTCTGGGAGCAGATAATGTTGTCAAGATGTTGGGGAGGAAAAGGAACTCTCAGGGCCTAGGGCCGGTTTCCACTGATGCATGGATATCAGTTTAGCAATACACTGTAGCTCTTATTCTACACTTGAAAGGTAGTCAATTGCTTTTGGGTAGAAATGAATTCACTCTTTTCTATGACTGCATTACCATAACCTGCTGTCAGAAGTGATTTAGTAAGCTGAATATGGAAGGCTAAAAACCTGAGTATAGTACCATGAAATAAATTGATTAATGTGCCCTTCTTTCATTAGGGTGATCTGATTCACAAGATGATTTTACGCTAATACTCATTTTCACGGCCTCTATTGTCCACCTTGGTAAATCGAGATTGGAAGGATGTTAAAGGTTATCCACTCCTTCCTGTGCTCATCAGATGCTCTTTTCCCTCCATAGTATCCTCACCAAGTGGTCCAATCTTTTTATGTGCACTCAAATAAGCTTTAGGGGACGGGTCAAACAAACAAACAACAACTTTACCACTCAGAAATAAGATATTCTTTTTTTTTTTTTTTTGAGACAGGGTCCTGCTCTATCACCCAGGCTGGATCGTGGTGACGTGATCTCGGCTCACTGCAGCCCCCACCTCCCAGGTTCAAGCAATTCTCTCACCTCAGCCTCCTGAGTAGCTGGGATTATAGGCATGAGCCACCATGCCTGGCTAATTTTTTGTATTTTTAGTAGAGACGGAGTTTCACCATGTTGGCCAGGCTGGTCTCAAACTCCTGACCTCAGGTGATCTGCTCGCCTCGGCCTCCCAAAGTGCTGGGATTACAAGTGTGAGCCACCATGCCCAGCCAGAAATAAGATATTCTGTTCCTTTCATTTAGAGCAAGGAAGCAAGATGAAGCCAGAGTTTCAAAAACCCTACAACACTGTGAAAGAGAATTCCTTATTTATTTTACTGTAGAGAGGAAGAGGACTGGTAAAACCCTTCTTTATTAGTAGTCACTGCAGTTCTATCTCTGTTTTTTGTTTGTTGAGTTTTTTGTTGTTGTCATTGAGACTGAGTCTTGCTCTATCTCCCAGGCTGGAGTGTAATGGCACAATCTCGGTTCACTGAAACCTCCACTTCCTGGGTTCACGCAATTCTCCTGCCTCAGTCTCCCAGGTAGCTGGGATTCCAGGTGCCCATCAGCACGCCTGGCTAATTTTTGTATTTTTAGTAGAGATGGGGTTTCACCACGTTGGCCAGGCTGGTCTCTAACTCCTGACCTCAAATGATTCCCTTGCCTTGGCCTCCCAAAGTGCTGGGATTCCAGGCGTGAGCCACCATGTCCAGCCTGGGTTATTTGTTTGTTTGTTTGTTTGTTTTTGAGACAGGATTTCTTTTCCGTGGCCCAGGCTGGAGTGCAGTGTTGTGATCATGACTCACTACAGCCTCAATCTCCGAGGCTCAAGTGTTCCTTTGACCTCAGTCCCCAAGTAGCTGGGACTATAGAAACACACCACCACATCTGGGTGATGTTTGCATTTTTTTTGTAGAGATTGGGTCTTGCCATGTTGTCATATTGCCCAGGCTGTCCTCCTGGATTCAAGTAATCTTCCCACCTTGGCCTCCCAAAGTGCTGGGATTACAGGCATGAGACACCACGCCCAACCTGTAGTTCTAGATTAAAAACAACTGACATTCACTAAACGATCATTATATGCCAAACACTGTGCTGAATAATTTGCATGTAATTTCTTATTTAATCAAAAAATGTATCATTTACATGACCCTTAAGAAGCTAGTAATGGCCGGACGTGGTGGCTCACGCCTGTAATCCAAGCACTTTGGAGGCCAAGGTGGGTGGATCACCTGAGATCAGGAGTTCAAGACCAGCCGGACCAAACGGTGAAACCCCGTCTTAAAAAAAAAAAAAAAAAGAAGCTAGTAATATTATGACCTTGATTAATAGATACAAAGTGAGAGGTAGAGAAGGTAAATAATTGCATACCATTTTAACATCAGAAGGGACCTTTGGACTCCAAAACCACTCTTCTAATTCTTCAGGATTTGCCATGATACTTGTGTTAAAGAGTCAGGGCTGGAAATTTAAATCTCTGCGGTTTCCGTTACTTCATGCTGCTTTATTCTCAAACTCATATAAAATATCTTCATGCTGCAGAAATTATACACACACACACACAAACAGAAATGATATAATATAGGGTACGTGAGATGTGTGTGTGTATACATACACAGACAGATGTGTGTATATATACATCATTTCTGTGTGTGTATATATATATATTTCTGTGTGTAAGTATATATATACTGTGTGTATATATATATACACAAAGAAAGAAAGAGATGATGGTAACTGTTGTTCTTCCGATTCAACAATGGGTAAGGTGAAGGAGATGATAATGTGTTTGATTCCAGGCACCTGTGTACTTTAAAATGAGTTAATTAATTTATTTATTTACTTATGAGACAGCATTTTGCTCTTGTTGCCGGACTGGAGAGCAATGGCGCTATCACAGCTCACTGCAACCTCTGCCTCTTTGATGCAAGTGGTTCTTCTGCTTCAGCCTCTCGAGTAGCTGAGATTACAGGCACCTGCCACTGTGCCTGGCTAATTTTGTATTTTTAGTAGAATACTAAATTTTGTATTTTTAGTTTTACCGTGTTAGTCAGGCTGGTCTAGAACTCCTGACTTCAGATGATCCACCCACCTCAGCCTCCCAAAATGCTAGGATTATAGGTGTGAGCCACCACACCCAGCCTCAAATTGATTTAAAAATCAATCTCCATCCAACAGCAGCCAAGTACATATTCATCTCAAGCACAAATGGAACATTCCTCAGGATATGCCATATGCTAAGCTATAAAATAAGACTCAAGATAAAAGAATCAAAATCATACGAAGTATGCTTTCTGACTACAATGGAATTAAATTAGAAATTAGTAACAGAAGGAAATTTGAGAAATTCAGAAATATGTACAAATTACTCCTAGGCTGGGCGCAGTGGCTCATGCCTGTAATCCCAGCACTTTGGAAGGTTGAGGCAGGTGGATCACTTGAGGTCAGGAGTTTGAGACCAGCCTGGCTAACGTGGTGAAACCCCATCTCTACTAAAAATACAAATATTAGCCGAGTGGTGGCGGACACCAATAATCCCAGCTACTTGGGAGGCTGAGGCAGGAGAATTGCTTGAACCCGGGTGATGGAGGTTCCAGTGAGCCAACATTGTGCCACTGCATTCCAGCCTGGGTGACAGAGCAAGACTCTGTCTCAAAAAAAAAAAAAAAAAAAAGAAAATTACTCCTAAATCAATGGATCAGAGAAAAAATAACAAGGAAAATTAGAAAACGCTTTAAGATGAAAAAATGCAACATACCAAAACTTATGAGATGCAGCTAAAACAATGCTCAGAGGGCAGTGTATGCTTTCATTGTGGTATCTTGCCACAATTAAAAAGATGGTAACCCCCCCAAAAAAAAAGCACAATAATGGTTAACAATACGGCATTTTAAATAACGTGCTCTGTAAGGGGTCCCAGGCAAAGAACCTTGCAAACTGCTTTTTCATTAACATTCCTGAACTGAGGCTTATTTCCTCAAGTTTTTTGCCTCCTTTATCTACTGCTGCATGGGTTCCTGAGGAAAGTTAAAGGTTCTGTTTGTTCCTGAGTTTACAATCAGCTCACCAAAGCTCTTGCTCTGTGGAAACCTTGAAAATGATCTCTCTTTCAGTCAGCATTCAGCATTAAACAGCTGGCAGACCCAATGAGTTTAACAAGAGTCAAGTCAGGGCACCATTTAACAGAGGTGTGGGCAGAATGAAAAAACAACCACGGATAGTGACGCGCCAGAAACTAGCAACATCAGAAAGCCTTTACTATGCTTAAGTCTGAAGGGGAAATTGGAGGAAACACTTGTTAAATCAGGTACCGGAACGTTTATATCTTAGAATAACTCAGGGAGTACAATGCAGATGTCCATGGCACAAAGAAATGATGAGTACTTGAGGTGATGAGCCCCCATATACCCTGCTGTGATTATTACTCATTGTATGCTTGTATCAAAATATTTCATGTGCCCCATAAATATGTACACCTACTATGTATCCATAAAAATTAAAATTAAAACAATTAAAAAAAAAAAAAAAAAAAAAACTAGAACCCTGGAAAAAGGGGTTACCTCTACTGATCCCTGGCCTTAGAGGAATGTAGCAACTGCTAAAACTTTGGCAGGTGTGTGGCACAGGTAAGAATAGATGTAAGTACCCTACCTACTTATTTCTCTTTCCACTCCCTTGTTCCCTTGACCCAACCCGAAAGAAGCCAGAGAACCCGGAAGTCAGGACGCCATCTATAGATGTCTGCCTCTAAGGGGACAGATGGCAGAGAAAGCAGAGATATTGCTAAGGGGAAGATGGAAATGAATCAGGACAAGTCCCCCAGCCAGGGCCACAGGCCTCAGAGCCCCAAGGTTCAAGTCCTCAGCTGGTCCCAGGAAAACTCTCCTTGACTGGCAAGACACTTCACCCACTGCCACTTCCTCTGTTGCTGATGTTGCTTTCTGCTTACAATGTTCTGTGTTCTCAAAAGCAGCTTCTACTTCAATCTACACTAAAGTTCTCCAGGGAGTCTTCAGTCTTGCTGCGGTAGGGGAGGCATCCGTCCACACTCCTACTTACAGCCCTTCTTTTGCTTTATTGAAGCACTGTTTTCCTCCTATTGTTACAGTCTCCTCTCCAGGAACACAGACAGATTCCCCCCGAGCTGATATAGGGTCACGTTTCCTTCTGCATCCCTCCTTTCCCCTTGAGAAAGAGGGTGTAGAACACGTCACCCAACAGCCCATGCAGAACCACTGCAACCGTGGCACCAAGAGCTGGGAGAGCTCCATCCTGGCCACAGAAATGGGTTCGGACCTCTAGGAACTCACTCTGTGCAATGTGCTCAAGTAGGGGCGGGTCAGATGACCAGGCCGTGGTATTTGTAAACATGCATGGTGACAGCTCCTCTTAGTCATCCTTGAGTGACCCAGAGAACTGGCCACTTGCCACATTCTCAGCACAACCTTTACAGGCAACTGGAGAGGAATCTCGGAGCCCTACCCTAAAAGAGCTTACAATATAATGAGCTGCCAAGCCCATTAAATAATAGCATCCTCCTGGAACAAGATATTTATGAACCAGGTTCCATGGCTGCCCCAAGGCTCCATGCATCTTATTGTATTTACTGTTATTCCACCCCTTGCTGATCCCAGGCTTCACAGGCTGATGTATGACTGATCCTGAGAATCCAGCCTTACCAGAATGACCTGTCATCTCCCTCCTGCTGCTTGTTGAATTAGGCAGCTGCTTGTTGCATTAGGTTATTAAAATTTCTTCTCAGCCTCTTAGTCAACTTAACTTGGCTTTGTTTTGGTGGAAAGCAAATCACTTAGAATTTTGCTTAATTGGTCACTTGGCTCAGGGCTTGATGACTTTTTCCAGTAATATTAGCACAACAAATGTATTTTATTTAAACTTTTCTGAAATAACTTAGCTGACTCTGAATGTTCGAGATGTGTAAAGCCTCGAAGAGGCACCATGATCCTAGCAGGGGTTCTACGGTAATTTGAGGGCAGAAAACACGGAGGAGACACAGCCTGGACACTCACAGATCTACCATGGAGATAAGTAAGAAGGACAACCAGCCACCATGTCCTATCTTTGATCTCTTTCTTGGGTGTCTCTGGATTCATCTTTTTCTCTGGATTCCTAACCTGCGTTTCACTTCTTCTCTGGTATCTCATATATGTTTGTGTACGTGTGTGTATGCATGCACACACGTGTGTATATATGTATTGCACCTTGGGCAAAATTTAATAATGGCATTTTGCCACAGTTAAAAAGATAGTAACCACCTCCCTCCAAAAAATGTATAATAATGGCTAACAATATGGCATTTTAAAGAAATTGCTCTGTAATGGATCCCGGACAAAGAACCCTTCAAGTATCAAATCAGTTGTTCATCAACAACTTAGAAGCTTTTTAAAGTATTTTCTGCTTTGCTGTCTTGCGATGGAGTTTCTCATATCTAGAAAACAGAATTGTTTCTTGTCAGTCCATAATATCCTCTTTCTCGGCTGGGTGCGGTAGCTCATGCCTGTAATCCCAGCTTTTTGGAAGGCCAGTGCAGGTGAATTACCTGAGGTCAGGAGTTCGAGACCAGCTTGGCCAACATGGCAAAACCCCATTTCTACTAAAAATACAAAAATTAGCCAGGCATAGTGGCACACTCCTGTAGTCCCAGCTACTACTCAGGAGGCTGAGGCAGGAGAATCGCTTGACCTCAGGAGATGGAGGTTGCAGTGAGCCAAGATCAGGTTGCACTCCAACCTGGGTAACAGAGCATGACTCTGTCTCCAAAAAAAAGATTATCTTTCTCTAAGTGATCCCATCAGGAATGGCTTGATGCTTGTAGTTATGCTGCCTGGGGGATTGGGGAGGGAAGAATATATGGAATATTGAGTGAGAACTGAAGGTTATTATAATCCAAAAAGAGTGATGGAGTATAAACACAACATCCTTTGAAACAGACTTTGCAAGCCTTTCTGCCTTTTCAGTGATAAAGGCTAAGCAATGATTTGCTGGCCTTGCCCTCTGTGACTTACAGAAAGGCCTTTGCTTATAAATCCTTGGAGCTGAAGGTCACATGAAGGGCTTGGCTGCACTAGCTTATTTACTCTAAGATCAGAATCAAGACCTCAGTTAATCTCAGCTACACTAGTGTTGCATATTTTCTGCCTCCACCCATATCCACCCACTAGTTTTGGCCCCAAATTTTCTCTGAGTTGACCTTGCCCACTGGTCAGAACAGATTGGCAAATGATCATTCCTTAGGACAGCCAGGGTTTGCACGACAGACAGGAATGTGGTCAGAAGAAACGCAATTGTCCTCATACCATTGGTAGACAGAGGCTCATGTTACCTTCTCATGTTGCTTAAAAAAAAAAAAAGAAGAAGAAGAAGGTTAGTTCCTCTCTCCTTGTATAAAAAGACTTAGGCTATGAAGGTCAATTGTAATATTAGATGGGTGACCTTTGCTGGCATTTTGGGTGGGCCAGAGCTCTAAACACATAGGCACCATGTAAGAGGATATCATTCATTTCTTGGGCAAAAGAGAGCAAGGACTGGCCAGCTTTGAGTAATGAATACTGCATCTTCCATTTGAAAGTCAACCTAGGAGTATTCAGTGAGGACATAGGATGTTGAAGGCACCATGCTGTGGGGAATGTAGGGAAGTCTGGCAGACTTTAGAATCCAGTAGAAAATAAAAACATAAACAAGCATAGTGCAAGAAGTATATGGTAAAACTTAGCCTCTAGGCTGAGCGCGGTGGCTGATGTCTGTAATCCCAGCACTTTGGGAAGCCAAGGAGGCTGGATCACCTGATGTCAGGGGTTTGAGACCAGCCTAGGCAACATGATGAAACCCCATTTCTACTAAAATACAAAAAGTAGCTGGGTGTGGTGGTACATGCCTATAATCCCAGCTACTCGGGAGGCTGAGACAGAAGAATCTCTTGAACCCAGGAGGCAGAGGTTGCAATGAGCTGAGATTGCACCACTGCACTCCACCCAGGCAACAAGAGTGAAACGGTCTCAAAATAAAACAAAGTAAACTTAGCCTCTAGAATCAGTTCAAATCTCTGCTCTATCTATTTAACAACTGGTGCTGGAATAGTGGGACATCCATATGTGAAAAAAAAATAGATCATGGACCTCAACGTAAAATCACTGTGCCTTTGGTAAATAAGATATTTTTGCTAAAACAAGATATGATTCATAAAAGAAAAAAAAAGTGATAAATTGGACTTAATCAAAATTTAAAATTTTCCTTGAAAGATCCTAGAAAATGAAAAGGCAACCACAAAACTAAGAGAAAAATATTTGCAAAGCATGTATTTGATAAAGTGCTTGTACCAGAATATATATTTAGTTATCTCAAAACTCAATAATAGGAAGCAGCATAATTTTTAAAATGGGCAAAAGATTTAACAGAACACATGAAAAGATACTCAACATCATTAGTCATTAGGAAAATGCAAATTAAAAATCAACAAAATAACTATTAGAATGACTTTTAAAAAAAGTGAAGGCTAGCAAGGACGCAGGGCAAAGGAAACTCTCAAGCATTGTCTTTTGGAATATACCATTTGGAATATACACCGTTTTGGAATATAAAAAGGTATGGAAAATTAGTCTGACAGATTTTTTTGTTTGTTTGTTCTTTTGGCTTGGTTTGTTTTTTGAGCTAGGGTCCCATTATATTGCCCAGGTTGGTCTCAAAGTCCTAGGCTCAAGTTATCCTCCGGCCTCAGCCTCCTGAATAGCTGAGATTATGGGCATGCACCACCACACCTAAGGTTCTTGTTTTTTTGAGATGGAGTCTCGCACTGTCGCCTGGACTGGAGTTCAGTAGTGCGATCTTGGCTCACTGCAACCTCCGCTTCCCAGGTTCAAGCGATTCTCCTGCCTCAGCCTCCTGAGTAGCTGGGATTACAGGCTCCTGCCACCATGCCTAACTAACTTTTTGTATTTTTAGTAGACACGGGGTTTCACCATGTTGGCCAGGCTGGTCTTGAACTCTTGACCTCATGATTCACCCCCCTCAATCTCCCAAAGTGCTAAGATTACAGGTGTGAGCCACTGCACCCAGACACCAAGACACCTTAGTTTCTAATAAAAATTAAATATACCTGCCAGCTTGCACTATGACCCACCAATCCCACTTGTAGGTATTAAAAGGTGAAATGCAAACCTCTTTTCAAATAAAACCTGTCAGCCAGATGTAGTGGCTCATGCCTGTAATCCCAGCACTTTGCGGGGTCAAGGAAGGAGAATTGCTGGAGCCCAGGAGTTTGAGGCTAGCCTGGCCAACATGGTGAAACCCCATCTCTACTGACAATAGAAAAATAAACTTAATATGGTGGCCTGCACCTGTAGTTGCAGCTACTCGGGAGGCTGAGGTAGGAAGATCACCTGAGCCTGGGACAGGGAGGTCACAGTGAGCCAAGATGGCACCATGCCACTGCACTCCAGCCTAGGCAACAGGGCAAGATCCTGTCTCAAAAAAACAAACAAACAAAAAACAAATAAAACCTTTCCTTGAATGTTTATCATGGCTTTGTTCATAATCAAGAAAAACTAGAGAATTTCCAAACGTGCTTCAACTGGTAAATGGGTAAATTCTGGTACATCTGCATAGTGGAATACGACTCAGCAATAAAAAGCAAGAAACTGGCCAGGCGCGGTGGCTCACGCCTATAATCCCAGCACTTTGGGAGGCCGAGGCGGGTGGATCATGCGGTCAAGCGATCGAAACCATCCTGGTCAACATGGTGAAACCCTGTCTCTACTAAAAATACAAAAATTAGCTGGGCATGGTGGTACATGCCTGTAGTCCCAGCTCCTCAGGAGGCTGAGGCAGGAGAATTGCTTGAACCTGGAAGGTGGAGGTTGTGGTGAGCCGAGATTGCGCCATTGCACTCCA
>CAUYUD010076164.1:0-12424 GCA_963575295.1 Alouatta caraya | reverse complement strand
AATTTCTTTTTTTTTTTTTTTTTTTTTGAGTTGGTGTTTAACTCTTGTTACCCAGGCTGGGGTGCAATGGCATGTTCTCAGCTCACCGCATCCTCTGCCTCCTGGGTTCAAGCAATTCTCCTGCCTCAGCCTCCTGAGTAGCTGGGATTACAGGCGCACGCCACCATGCCCAGCTAATTTTTGTATTTTTAGTAGAGACAGGGTTTCACCATGTTGACCGGGATGGTCTTGATGTCTTGATCTCTTGATCTCGTGATCCACCCGCCTCGGCCTCCCATGCTGGGATTATAGGCGTGAGCCACCGCGCCCGGCCAATTGTTTAGATTTCTATGTTCATCAAAAGAAGTAGCCTTTTTCTATCTTTGCTTTTATTTTGTACCTTGACTGTTGAGTTGACTGTTATAGGTGATGTTGCATTTTTTGTATGCTTGTCCAGAGTTGACCCCTTGTTCCCTTTGTGCTAGGATGTCTGAACTAATTGAAAAAGAAACTGAAGAATATCGTAAAGGGGATCCAGACCCATTTGATGATCGACATCCTGGTAAGGCTTGTGCTCTTAAGCATGGATCTTTTTTTTTTTTAAAGACACTTCTGATAAAGCAAGGGTCTTTTTTTTTTTTTTTTTAAAGAAAAATTGGTTATGGGAATATTTTTGAATTGAAATAGCATCTTCTGTGGTAAGTTTTAAGACGTTTTATTTGTTAAAATGCTGCTCAAGGTAGAGGCAGTGAGGAAAAATAAATTTCTGGAAAAAAATGGAAATATTTCTGATATTTACCTGTCAAATATCACATAACCTAAAGGAACAAAAGTAGGTGTATTTTAGTTAACTCAGTTGGTGTGATGACACAGAATTAAAAAGAAAAATGGTCTTCCTTTCTGACTTTTTCTTTTTTGGAGACAGGTACTCTGTTGCTCAGATTGCAGTGCAGTGTCATCATCATAGCTCACTGCAGCCTGAATAGCCTGGCTCAAGCAATCCTACCATCTCAGCCTCCTGAGTAGCTGGGACTACAGACATGTCCCATCATGCCTGGCTAATTTTTTATTTTTTTTGTAGAGATTGGGTCTTGCTTTGCTGCCTAGGTTGGTCTGGAACTCCTGGACGAAAGCTGTCCTCCCTGGGCCTCCCAGAAGTGCTGGGATTATAGGCATGAGCCACTGTGCCCAGCCAAATCTTTTTTTTTTTGAGACGGAGTCTTGGTCTGTTGCCAGGCTGGAGTGCAGTGGCACAATCTTGGCTCACTACAACCTCCTCCTCCCAGGTTCAAGTGATTCTCCTGCCTCAGCCTCCCAAGTAGCTGGGACTACAGGTGCGTGCCACCACGCCCAGCTAATTTTTGTATTTTTAGTGGAGATGGGGTTTCACTATATTGGCCAGGATGGTCTTGATCTCCTGAGCTTGTCATCTACCCACCTCAGCCTCCCAAAGTGTTGGAATTACAGGCGTGAGCCAGTGTACCCGTCTGCCTAGCCAACTTTTTTTAAACCATAAAAGCAAAAGGTGTTCTTTTCTGTGCTTTCATTGTTCTAATAATAATTATCCTTTTACTGTTGGGGAAATGTAGTTGAGAAAACATTCAGTGTCTTGCTTTTAGTTAGGAAGTTGATACTTGGAACCTTGACCTTGATGTCTGCTTTGGTGTCCTGAGAGCTAATGTATGCCTTCTCCTGTTAATATGGTTTTATTTTGGGCTTGCTTCCTTTTATATATATATATACATATATATATATACGTATATATATACGTATATATATATATATATATATGTATATATATATATATACGTATATATATATATATATATGTATATATTGAGATGGAGTCTTGCTCTGTCACCCAGCCTGGAATGCAGTAGCACGATCTTGGCTCACTGCAGCCACCGCTTCTTGGGTTCAATCGATTCTTGTGCCTTAGTGTCGTGAGTAGCTGGGATTACAAGCATGTACCACCATGCTCGGCTAAGTTTTATATTTTTAGTAGAGACAGGGTTTCACCATGTTGGTCAAGCTGGTCTCAAACTCCTGACCTGAAGTGATCCACCCGCCTCTGCCACCCAAAGTGCTGGGATTACAGGCATGAGCCACTGTGCCTGGCCAATTTTGGGCTAATTTAAATAAAGCCATGCTAGCACCTGCTTTGGCATGAAATTTGCTACAGTGATACACAATTATGAGGGACTTGAGGCTGCCATTTTATGGTTTCTGTAAGGTAGATCACCAGTGGGCAAAACTTAAGTCATACATGGGCCCACAGTGTATATAAGCTTTATAGCCAGAAGCAATCTTTTGTGGAAAGGAGTCTGAAATTTTGGCCGGGCACAGTGGCTTACACCTGTAATCCCAGCACTTTGGGAGGCCAAGGCAAGTGGATCACCTGAGGTTGGGAGTTTGAGAACAGCTTGGCCAACATGGAAAAACCCTGTATCAACTAAAAATACAAAATTAGTGGGGTGTGGTGGCGCATGCCTATAATCCCAGCTACTCAGGAGGCTGAGGCAGGAGAATCGCTTGAACCCGGGAGGCAGAGGTTGCATTGAGCTGAGACTGCGCCATTGCACTTCAGCCTGGGCAACAAGAACAAACCCAAAAAAAAAGAAATTGTGTGTGTGGAAAGAGAGTGTGAATGAATGGAGTTATAAAAATAAGGACATTGTATATTCACCTGAATGTTCCAGAGTTTATTGCTGTTTCTTATACTTTTGTTCTCACATGTTAGTAAGCTAGGCATTTCAAATTGAGAGTCTAGTTGCTTATGTGATGTTACCTGCTGCTCTTGTCCTAGGCATTCCTACTTGTGACTGCAGAGCAATATTAATCATTTAACCCACATCTTCAGTAAAGCAATCAGAGCATGAAGTATGAAAGTGAATGTGAAATTAGAAATTAAGTTAATGCATAGGATTATGAAAAGCATTAAAAGATAGATGATCATGCTCAGTGTCATTGCCTGGAGAAGGATTAAATGGTAGTGAGGAAGAAGGGTGAGATAGAGAAAGATAACGCCATTTTTCAGTAGAGCTTAAAAAGCAGTTTTTTCCTCTCTAACTCTTAATGTTCAGCAGTGTTTATCAGTGGCATTATTTCTTTTATTAAAAATAAGGATTTCAGTTTCATGATTTATAAACAGCTTAGATTACCTTAGGTAATCTAAGGTCCTTGTTTATTTTTATGATACATTTCTCTAATATTTCTTTTTGTGAATTACTTTGAGATCTAATTAACAGCTGGGTAAAAAACATATCAGCAGCTCACATCTTGTCTTCATCCTCTATGTTTTGACTAAATTTGCCTCTCTAAATGCTCAGAAAGGAAGTGAAATAAAATGGAGGTTTCTGTTTTAAAAACAAACCAGGCCCGGCATGGTGGCTCACGCTTGTAATCTCAGCACGTTGGGAGGCCGAGTTGGGCAGATCACTTAAGATCAGGAGTTCGAGACCAGCCTGGCCAAGATGGTGAAACCCCGTCTCTACTAAAAATACAAAAATTAGCTGGAGGTGGTGGCAGGCATCTGTAATCCCAGCTACTTGGGAGGCTGAGGCAGGAAAATTGCTTGAATCCAGGAATTGGAGGTTGCAGTGAGCTGAGATCGAACCACTGTACTCCAGCCTGGGTGACAGAGCAAGACTCCGTCTCAAAAAACAGCAACAATAACAGCAAACCAGTAATTCTCCCTTTCATTAACTAATTCTTTTATCATTAGGCTGTGCGTTGAGTCAATTCCAGGCCCCTGGTCTCCTTTCTTTCCACAAGAGCTAGGAAGTTAAGATGGCCAAGGTTACTGTATCTTTAGGGTTGGTGATTGCTTGGTGGAATTCACTGTGTTCATCCTGACTCAGGGTATCCTTACATGTTTGAGGATGCATCTCTGCTGCTGTTGTCATTGTAGTAGAAAGAGAGGTTGGACTTGGAACCTGTCTTCTCCAGGCCACCCATCAATAGAAGCATGCTTCCTACCTTTTTATGGATGGGAAGTCAGAAATTTCTTTCTCTTAGGTTCCTTTATGATTCTTTTGTAGACCTTGTATACTGTTGTGATGCTGGTCTGTATCTAGTGCTCATTTGTTTAATTAAGCAGTACTGTAATAGGTAGTATGCTAGGAGATGGGAAGGCTAGAGAGCAGTGTCTCAAGTTTTTACATTGGGATCTTCAAAGCATGTTTCTTTTTTAATTTTTATTATTTTTCAAGACAGAGTCTTGCCTGTCACCCAGGCTGGAGTGCAGTGGCACAGTCTCTGCTCGTTACAACCTCTGCCTCCTGAGTTCAAACAATTCTCCTGTCTCAGCCTTGTGAGTAGCTGGGATTACAGGTGCCCGCCACCACGCCTGGCTAATTTTCGTGTTTTTAGTAGAGATGGGATTTCACCATGTTGGCCAGGCTGGTCTCAAACTCCTGACCTGGTGATCTGCCCACCTTGGCCTCCCAAAGTGCTGGGATTACAGATGTGAGCCACTGTACCCGGTCTAAAGCAAGTTCTTATGAACTCTAATTTAGCACAATAATCTTTTGTTTCTGTTTATTTTTTCTGGCATTTTATTAGTACTTATAACAACCCGGGTGCCTTTCCAGAGGTCTAAGTTGCTTGACTGGGATGACTTACTCATTCCTTTGTTTGTTCCTCCCCTCTTCTCTTGGTAGGTCGAGCTGATCCAGAGTGTATGCTGGGCCACTTGCTGAGAATACTCTTCAAGAATGATGATTTCATGAATGCAGTAGGTTTGCTTTTTACGTTTCTGCAGCGATTTTCACCTGTAGATGCTGTGTCTTTATTATTTTTTTGTAAATAGTTTTCTTTCTCCTAAGGCCTCGACAATATTGGGAGTAGTGTTTTTTGCCAAAGTCCTGGTTGTGGCCATAATGCTTTCTCTTTGGTGTGTACTTTGATATTGGTGAGGCCTCCCAAGGTGTCTGTGCTCATTCTTGGGCAAGATGATTTTGAATTTGAGAATATAGGGGTCCTCTTGAGTTTTTCAGTGAAAAACTAAGAGTGATGCATACAGCATGATTCTGCACTGACACTGTGGTGTATGCATTGGGCATGTAGAGGGATAGAAGGGTGCTTTGCTCTATCTCGAAGATGTTGTGAGGAGTAAATGAGAATGTAGGTGCATATTTTACTCAGCTCCTGAACATAGTAATTGCTCAACAAATTGTGGCTGTTTTGTTTTTGGAGGTAGGATGGCATGATGCTTGAGAACATGGACTTTGGGGGTACCTGTTGTGGATTTAAATCCAACTTTATCGTTAATTGACAGACTTAAGCCCATTCAAGCTTTATTTTCTCCCAGCCTTCTTTTTCTTTTCTTTTTTATTTGAGACAGTGTCTGTCCCTGTCACTCAGGCTGGAATGCAGTGGTACAATCTTGGCTCACTGCAACCTCTGCCTCCCAGACTCAAGTGATTTTCCTGCCTCGGTCTTCTTAGTAGCCAGGACCACAGGCGCCTGCCACCACACCTGGCTTATTTTTTTTTTGTATGTTTAGTAGAGATGGGCTTTCACCATATTGGCTGGGCTGGTCTCGAACTCCTGACCTCAGGTGATCCACCGGCCTTGCCCTCCAGAATTGCTGGGATTACAGACGTGAACCATGGTGCCCGGCTTCAGCGTTATTTTTTAAGTCTATATAATGGAGATAATAGTATTTAAACCCTTTCTTGTAATCCTTGAATGAAATTAAGCATGAAGGTGCTTGGCAGAGAGCCTGGCACACAATAAAGGCCCAGTAGGTATTAGCTTTTATTTATTTATTTTGAGACAGAGTTTTGCTCTCGTTGCCCAGGCTGGAGTGCAATGGAGGGATCTCGGCTCACCGCAACCTCTGCCTCCTGGGTTGAAGTGATTCTCCTGATTCAGCCTCTCGAGTAGCTGGGACTACAGGGATGCGCCACTATGCCCAGCTAATTTTTTTTATTTTTAGTAGAGACGGGGTTTCTCCATGTTGGCCAGGCTGGTCTCAAACTCCTGACCTCAGTTGATCTACCTGCCTCGGCTTCCCAAAATGCTGGGATTACAGGCATGAACTACTGCACCCGGCCAGTATTAGCTATTATTATCTGTGTTATACTGACTCCTAGATTTATTTCTGTATCACCAGTGTCTCTTTCTTAGTTTCAGATCACTTTCAACTGCTTTCTAGACATTTCCTTCTGAGTATCTCCCACGTACACCTTGAATTTTTCATGTCTAACCATTTGCTCCGTAATCTGTTTCTCTTGTTCTCTAGCTCAGTAGTGGTGTCCTTGTCTAGTCAGCTAGAAAGTATTCTTTGCTCCTCCAAGCTCTCTTATACAGTGAATTTACAGATGTTATTATTCCCTTCATCTTAAACTTCACAGATCCCTCTAGTTCTGTCCTTGTCACCAGACCCCAGTTTAGCTAGACCACAGTTCAGTCAGCCATTTCTCAGTTGGTTACTGAAATAACCTCTTCACTGGTTTCTTCTTGCCTTGTCCTCCTCTAATTCAGTCTTCATTTTATAGTCCAGAAATTATGGTACCCTCTTGCTTAAAATCCATTAATGGCTTTCCGTTACCTTCAGGATAAATTTTAGATTCCTTCGTTTGTTGTAAAAACCGAATCTGTCTCTGGACTTTGTTCTCTGTAGTAGCACTTCTTGCCTTCTGGCCCTCCTCTCCTCCCACGTTTCCTTAGATATTTCCTTCTCGTCTTTTACGTCCTGGCTTGGAATCCCTTCTCTGTAGCCTTCTCTGATTTCTCTGCAAGGGTTGTGTGGCCTCCTAGGGGCTTCTGTAGCATCCTGTAGTCATGGTACCTGTTTTCCCAGCGGTCACCTCTATTGCATTATAAATCTTTTTTTTTTTTTTTTTTTGAGATAGATCTCGCTCTGCCACCCAGGCTGGAGTGCATTAGTAAGATCACAGCTCACTGCAGCCTTGACCTCCCATGCTCAAGTGATTCTCGTGTCTCAGCCTCCTGAGTAGCCGAGACCACAGGCATGCGCTACCATGCCTGGCTAATTTTTTAATTTTTTGTAGAGATGAGATTTCACTACGTTGCCCAAGCTGGTCTTGAACTCCTGGGCTCAAGCAGTCCTTAGATGTTGACCACCCAATGTGTTTGGATTATAGGGGTGAGCCACTGCACCCAGCCTGGATTATGAATCTTTGGATGGTGGGACTGTGTCAATAATTATTTACTGTTATATGCTCAGCACAGAACATAGTATTGCTTAATATTAAAGATTCAGTAAATATTAAATAAGTACTAAATGAAGACTTTTATTAATACATATTATTGTATGTATTATATAATTTATTATAAAATTTGAGTTTTTCATTAACCATTGTCAGAATTCTAGGGTTCATATTGCCCTGCTTATGCTTTTAAAAAAGTGTGTATGCAATGGTGTGGGGGCCAGATGTGATGGCTCATGCCTGTAATCCCAGCACTTTGGGAGGCTGAGGTGGGAGGATCACTTGAGGCCAGGAGTTAGAGACTAGCTTTGGCAACATAGTGAGACCTGTCTCTACTAAAAGTTTAAAAATTAGCTGGACATGGTGGTGTGCACCTGTGGTCCCAGCTACTTGGGAGGCTGAGTCTGGAGGATCACTTGAGACTGGGAGGTTGAGACTGCAGTGAGCCAGGCTTGTGCCACTGCACTCCAGCCTAAGTGACAGAGTGAGATCCTGTCCTAAAAAAAAATCAATCAGTCAATCAATCAATGAAAATAAAGTGAATATGGAAGGGGACTGGTTTCTTTGTGGCTTTTTTCTTTTTTGGAGACAGGGTCTCACTGTTGCCCAGGCAGGAGTGCAGTGGTGATTAGGGCTCACTGCAGCCTTGACTTCACTGGGTTCAGGCCATCCTCCCACCTCAGCCTCCCATGTAGCTGGGACTATAGTATAGGCATGTACCACCATGCTTGGCTAGTATTTGTATTTTTGGTATAGATGGAATTTCACCTTGTCGTTCCACTGGTTTTGAACTCCTGAGCTCAAGTGATCCTCCTGCCTTGGCCTCCCAAAGTGCTGGGATTACAAGCGTGCATTACTGGCACCAGCCTTTGAGCTTTAATTTCTATGATTGCTGAGTTGTTTTGGGGGGATTTGGCTTTAAAACTGCAGAAGCAGTTATGTATGATATCATCATGGCTCAGCAGGATCATAATTTATGTTTATAATAATTAAAGATTTAATTGGGAAAAGTTTAATTAGTTTCTTACAGTCTTCTTTCATACCCTTAAAGAAAGTAATGGGAATATGTTGAGGTTTTATTAGATGTCCTTAATTTGACTGGGTTGAATTTTAGATGAACCATATTTCTTTTTTTCTTTATAGCTGGTAAATGCATACGTGATGACAAGCCGAGAGCCCCCTTTAAACACTGCAGCTTGCAGACTCCTACTAGACATCATGCCAGGGCTGGAAACTGCTGTTGTCTTTCAAGAAAAGGTACTTAGTGAAAGGAAAAGTCTTACTTTTATTTTGCAGTTGAATTATGATCTATTTAATGTGTCTTTGTGGTTAAAATCATTGTTATAGTTGTTGTTATTCTTATAGTAATGTATATTATAAAAATCTAAGAAATCCTGACAGGCATTAATAAAATTACTTATTTATTATTGTAATTATTATTTATTTATTTTTTTGAGATGGAGTCTTGCTCTGTTGCCCAGGCTGGAGTGCAGTGGGGCGCTATCTTGGCTTACTGCAACCTTTGCCTCCCAGGTTCAAGCAATTCTCTGCCTCAGCCTCCCAAGTAGCTGGGATTATAGATGCCTGACACCACACCTGGCTAATTTTTGTATTTTTAGTAGAGACAGGGTTTCACCACCTTGGCCAGGCTGCTCTTGAGCTCCTGACCTCGTGATTCACCTCCTGTGGCCTCCCAGAGCGCTGGGATTATAGGCCTGAGCCATCGCTCCCGGCCTATTATTATTTTTTAAATTGAGATGTGATCTCACTGTGTTGCCCAGGCTGGTCTTGAACTCCTGGGCTCAAGCGATCCTCCTACTTCAGCATTTCAGATGGCTGGGATTACAGGTGTGAGCCACTGCGCCCAGCCAAAAATTTAAAAATGGTTAATTTTGATGAATACTTGTAGCTTGGGTGCTATAGTATTTATTTATTTTTTTGAGATGGAGTCTCACTTTGTCACCCACCCTGGAGTGCAGTGGCACAATCTCGGCTCACTGCAACCTTTGCCTCCCGGGTTCAAGTGATTCTTCTGCCTCACCTTCTCAAGTAGCTGGGATTATAGATGCCCACCGTCATGCCCAGCTAATTTTTGTATTTTTAGTTGAGACGGGGTTTTACCATGTTTGTCAGGTTGGCCTCAAACTCCTGACCTTAGGTTATTCACCTGCCTCAGCCTCCCAAAGTGCTGGGATTACAGGTGTGAGCCACTGCACCTGGCCAGTATTTTTAATTTTATTTTATTTACTTTTTTATTTTTTAGAATGAGTCTCGCTCATTGCCCAGGCTGGAGTACAGTGGCGCAGTCTCAACTCACTGCAACTTCCGCCTGGGTTGAAGCAATTCTTAGGCCTCAGCCTCCTGTGTGCCATCATGCCTGCCCAGTTTTTGTATGTTTAGTAGAGGACACAGTTTCACCATGTTGGCCAGGCTGGTCTCAAACTACTGACCCAAGTGATCCGCCCTCCTTGACCTCCCAAAGTGCTGGAATTACAGGCGTGAGCTGCCGTGCCTGGCCATTACTGTAGTTTGTTTTAAATCTTGAGGTAATATGTTGTGTGGGTTTGTTTATTTTTTGGATGAGGTCTCACTGTATTGTCCAAGCTGGAGTTAAGTGGTGAGATCACCATGGCTGCAGCCTTGACGTCTCAGGCTCAAGCTGTTCTCCCACCTCAGCCTCAAGCTGTTCTCCCACCTCAGCCTCCTGAGCAGCTGGTAGTACAGGCATATGCCACCATGCCCGGCTAATTTTTAAGTTTTTTGGTAGAGAAGAGCTCTCACTATGTTGCCAGGCTGGTCTCGAACTTCTGGGCTAAAACCATCTTCCTGCCTTGGCCTCCCAAACTGCTGGGATTACAGGTGTGAGCCACCATACTCAGCCCATGTGTTTCTGGAATGGATTTATGATCTCAGCCAAACTCTTACTTTTGATGAGTGTTCTTTCCAGTGGTGAAGAGCTTTGTATTTGAGAAAGCCTTTCCTATTGTTCATGGTATTTAGTATTCAAGTAGCTAAT
The DNA here is from genome assembly GCA_963575295.1 of Alouatta caraya. Taxonomy (NCBI): domain Eukaryota; kingdom Metazoa; phylum Chordata; class Mammalia; order Primates; family Atelidae; genus Alouatta; species Alouatta caraya. The sequence goes on along the minus strand of CAUYUD010076164.1, from coordinate 2,251 downwards.
ATTCGAAGACCTCTTTTGTGCTGTGTTTTGGGGTAGGGTTTGGGAATTTTTTGTCAGCAACATGAGAGCTTTACATTCATGTAGGAGTTTAGGGGTGGGCAAACAAAAGTAAATGATAATTTCAAATCAGAATAAGTATTAGGAAGACAAGCAAATGTTAATTTGATAGTGACTATGCATGTATACTTCAACTATCAAAAATTAGGGACTGGGCGTGGTGGCTCACGCCTGTAATCCCAGCACTTTGGGAGGCTGAGGTGGGTGGATCACTCGAGGCCAGGAGTTTGAGACCAGTCTGGCCAACATGGCGAAAACCCATCTCTACAAAAAATACAAAAATTAGCCAGGTGTGGTGGTGTGCACCTGTAGTCCCAGCTACTTGGGAGGCTGAGGCACGAGAATTGCTTGAACCCAGGAAGTGAAAGTTGCAGTGAGGCTAGGTCATGCCACTACACTCTAGCCTGAGCGACAGAGGGAGACTCCATCTAAAAAAAAAAAGAAAAGAAAAATTAGGGCCAGGTGAGGTGACTCATGCCTGTAATCCCAGGAGTTTGTGAGGCTAAGGCAGGAGGATTGCTTGAGCCTGGGAGTTCAAGACTGGCAATTTAGCCTGGCAATATAGCGAGACCATGTCTCTGCAAAAATAAATCATTAGCTGGGCGTGGTAACTGATGCCTGTAGTCCCAGATATTTGGAATGCTGAGGCAGGAGGATCTTCAACTCAGAAAGTAGAGGCTGTGATGAGCCCTGATTGTGCTACTGCATTCCAGCCCTGACAAGAGAGTGAGACCTAGTCTCAGAAAGAAAAAAAATACTAGTTGCTCAAGTTTTAGAAGTAATGTAAATATTTTTTCTCTTAGCTTTAAGAATGTGCTGTGTGAGTTAGATATGCCATGTAGCTTGCTTTGTGTGTTTTTTTTTTTTTTTTTTTGAGATGGACTTGCTGTGCTGTGTCGCCCAGGCTGGAGTGCAGTGGCACAATCTTGGCTCACTTCAACCTCCGCCACCCAGGTTCAAGCGATTCTCCTGCCTCAGCCTCCTGAGTAGCTGGGATTACAGGCATGCAACACCTTGCCTAGCTAATTTTTGCATTTTTAGTAGAGATGGGGTTCACCATGTTGGTCAGGCTGGTTTTGAACGCCTGACCTTGTGATCTGCCTGCCTTGGACTCCCAAAGGGCTGGGATTACAGGCGTGAGCCACCATGCACAGCCATTTGCTTTATTTTTAAAGCTATTAAAGTTTTAATCTTCTTAAACACTCTGGAAATCTTTTTTTTCCTTCTCTTTTGAGACAAGATCTCACTCTGTTGCCCAGGCTGGAGTGCAGTGGTGCAATCACGGCTCACTGCAGCCTCCTCCTGGTCTCAAACCATCCTTTTGCCTCAGCCTCCCAAGTAGCTAGGACTATAGGCAAGTGCCACCATGCCCGGCTAATTTTTTTTTAAATTTCTTGTAGCAGTGGGGTCTCCTTATGTGCCCAGGCTGGTCTTAAACTCTTGGGCTCAAGCAATCCTCTTGGCTTAGCCTCCCAAAGAGCTGGGATTATAGGAATGAATGAGCCACCACACCCATCCTGGAAGTTTTATTATAGTTAAGTATATGACCCAGATGAAAGATCTAGATTCTTACTTAGCTTTTAAGAAAATTCATATTAACTTTTATTACAGAATAATTATGTCACATAAAGTATTTTAAAGAATGACATTGTGGGCTGGGCATGGTGGCCCACGCTTGTAATCCTAGCACTTTGGGAGGCCGAAGTGGGTGGATCATGAGGTCAGGAGTTCAAGACCAGCCTGGCCAAGATGGTGAAACCCTGTCTCTACTAAAAATATGAAAATTAGCTGGGCACAGTGCTAGGAGCCTGTAATCCCAGTTACTTGGGAGGCTGAGGCAGGAGAATCGCTTGAACCAGGGTGGCAGAGGTTGCAGTGAGCTGAGATTGAATCACTTCACTCCATCCTGGGTGAAAAAATGTCTGAAAAAAAAAAATGACCTTGTGATTAACATTTGCAGTATTAGGCCGGGCGCGGTGGCTCACGCCTGTAATCCCAGCACTTTGGGAGGCCGAGGCGGGTGGATCACGAGGTCAAGAGATCGAGACCATTTTGGTCAACATGGTGAAACCCCGTCTCTACTAAAAATACAAAAATTAGCTGGGCATGGTGGCGTGTGCCTGTAGTCCCAGCTACTCGGGAGGCTGAGGCAGGAGAATTGCTTGAACCCAGGAGGTGGACGTTGTGGTGAGCC
>CAUYUD010076162.1:0-10305 GCA_963575295.1 Alouatta caraya | reverse complement strand
CAGGCACAGGTAGCCCTGGGCAGCCCAGGTCCTCTACTGTGAAGGAGCAGGGAGCTGCTGACGGACACGAGCCCCAGTGCGGGTGGAAGGCTCTTTGCCTTGTCCACCAGGGCTCAGCCGAGCCCTGCAGCTGTCCCCACTAGGGGAGGGCCTGGCCGAGCTGGCAGGGAGAGTGTCCTGTCCGCTGGGCCCTTGGACAGCTGTCAGTTTTGCACATGATGTTCCTATTGTAACTCTCAGAGACCTTAAAAAGAAGTTTACTGCAAAAAAAAAAAAAAAAAAAAAAAAAAAATGGTCGTAAGAAAACCGACTCAGATAATTCTATAAAATGTCATTTACTTGTCTGTGTTTTTTCTCTGCCAGGTCTTAGTCCACAAAGACGACCTTTGTAATGGGTACTCTTCTTTTCTTCTTCCTTTTGTTCTTTCAAACAAAAGTTGGAGAGGTAGCCGTTTTGCCCCAGTTTTCTATTCTGGTGGAATCAAAATTTAAATACTTCTGTAGTTTTAAATTTTATTATTTAATGAATTTTTCCTCTTTTAGATGGATTATATTTGATTTTTGTTTCAAGAAATTACTTATTTTCGATTTAGGTGAATTGATATCTTAGATAACTTTCTGGTGTCTAATGTATTTCATTCTCTCTTCACTCTGCAATAAAGACATTTCTCATATGTTAACACAAGTTTGGCTTCTCTGTAACTCTTTCTAGACTATAGTCACTGAGAGGAAGAACATCATAAGCTGAGTAGTAATGATGTATATAAAAGACAAATAATTATTAAAGATTATTAGTGAATGTGCAAAATCCTACCTATGTCCTTTATAGTATACACTATACATCTGTTTCTTTAATATGCTACACATATTTCTTAAAGACATTTATTTCACACATATATCTATGTATTTACCTCATAACAGTTACTTAAGGAAAATATTCAAAATATAATTTCACTTTAAACACTGAAATGGCCAAGAAGTTGGAGAAATGCACAAAAAAAAGGAATACATTGCATATTATGAGAGAAAATTTAGAATTAATAATTTGAAGAAAATAATATATTGAATCTATATGATATGACTCTATGCCAGTCAAATTAAATACTTTTAAAACCTTGCTTAGTTAAATATCGCTCTACTTGGTATTTGTTCTATTTGAAAGACATACTTTCAATGAAACTTTTTAGACTATTACATTCCAAGGAGGGAATTATTGAAAGGCCAACAGACATCTAAAACTGATCTTTTGCCTTTGATGCTTCTACACTGAAATTACTTGTGCTATTATTAGTAAAGAGGAATTTGGCAAATTATGAGGCTCTTTCACTCCTTGCTAATTAATTCCATCCATTTGCCAGATATTTCCGTATTACCAAGAAGTTCTTCAAAAGGCCTAATATTAAATTGCTTCTATTGTTGACTAGTGCTATTTTTTCTTAACTATTGTCTGGTTCGTGATAGGCATTATGTTATTAATACAATATGGCATTTGATTCTTATAATATTTCATATACTATACACTGGTTTACGAAGGAGACAAGCAATACAATCTTATTAAATTCTCTGTCACTTTGTTTGCTATTTAAATTGTTCCTATATTGAATTAAGTTCCTTTTATTAATTAAATATGTTATATTCAAAGATAATTAAATATTACAATTATTATTACTTAGATTCAAACTAATTTCATCTCTTACATCAAAAAATGACTTGTTTTATGAAGCTCAAGATTTATCAGTTACTTGTACACTGTTATTAAATATATATTTTTAAAATACTAAATTGTTCTTTGTCTTTTTGGTTTGGTTAAAAAATCTGAGCAATGCTAATTTATTTTGTGATCCTTCCATTAAGCCAAGTGTTTTTGTTTTCTTTTTTTTTTTTAATATGGATCCTACATGATAAGAAATTTCTTAAATGGCCTAATTTAAAGTAAAAATTGCCAAATTGTATATATCATTTTGAGATACTTTATGGGGTTGCCTGTTGCACAGCTAGATAATTAATGCCACTATTTCATCATGTTCAGTTTATAAAACAAATTGTTATACTTACCTGGCAGGGGAGATACCATGATCACAAAGGTGGTTTTCCCAGGGTGAGGTTTATCCATTGCGCTCAGATGTGCTGACCCCTGCGATTTCCCCAAATGTGGGAAACTCAACTGCATACTTTGTGGTAGTGGGGGACTGCGTTCCAGCTTTCCCCTGGTTAAAGAAACAAAAAAATTGTTTAGCATAGGTATCATTGCCAAAGACTTATCTAATTTTTTTTCAGTTCTTCCCTGAAGAACACTTACTGCTTTAAATCTATATAAATTCATTAATTTACTTGTTTGTACTTTTCTAGTTTGCATAAACTGTATTTCTATTAAGGGCAGGAAACCATCCCTTAATTCATTAAGTAATGTCTGTATCTTATTCAACACAGGTCAGTGTGGACTCAAGCCATAGAGTATAGGGACAGTATAGTATTATTGCAGAAGTAGGGAATAACCTCTCAATTTCTTATATATTTTAGCTTTTACAATCTCTTGTTGCTTTATCCTTAATTTACAAATTCCCCAAGTAAATTTCATCTTTAAATCTAATTTCTGGCCCATGTTCCTTTGAATAAAACGCTGTGACTCACTGCTGTAAAAAGCATCTATATTTACTGTCTCTTCTAAATCTTCGTGTTATTCCTTCCGTCATGAGTGAGAATGGTGACCACTCTTGCTCCTAGAGCACGGTTCTACCCTCAGCTGTGGCTACTTCTTTACGCAACCCCTTTCAGTCTCACTCGTGGGTTACTCTTCTGTTTCCTTTCTAGTATTCTGGAAGCTTTTCTGACTCTGGGTTGGCATGCAGTCTTCCTACAGTCTTAACATGACCTTACTTGCCCTCTGTCTAGGTCTACGAGCCTTTTGAATTTCATATAATTTTTCCCTCACAACTGCTTCTTTTTGTTATTAATACTTTTGATAAATTGCACCACTTCACATTGAATGAGTCTCCAGCCCAAATGACAGTCCCTGTGATGATTGACTTTCTGTGTCCACCTGGCTAGGCCAGATATTGGTCCAACACTATTCTCGATGTTTCTGTGAAGGTACTTTTTGGATAGGATTAACTTTTATATCAGTAGACTTTTAGTAAAGAAATTTACCTCTGTAATATGGGAGGGTCTCATCTAATCAGCTGAAGACCTTAGAAAAAGACAGACCTACCCTGAAAAATAGAGAATTCTGCCAAAAATCTGCCTTCACCATCAACTTCACTCTAACGTCACCATCAACTCTCCCCTAAGTCACATCCCGCTTGTCTGTACTACAGATTTTTGACGTGTCAGTATCCATAATTGAGTAAGCCAATTTCTTAAAATCAAGAGAGAAAGGAGATGTATATATATATATATATATATATATATGTATATATATATATATATACATATATATATATATATATGTATGTGTATATATATATTATATACATATGTATGTATATATATTATATATATGTATGTGTATATATATAATATATATATATAGAGAGAGATGATAGATAAATAGATGATAGATAGATAGATAGATGTTCTATTGCTTTTGTTTCTGTGGAGAATCCTGATTAACACACTCCTTAGATGCCTCTGACCTATCTCCCTCTATTCTATGCTTACTAAATTGAGCTATTTTTTTCCACATTAAATCATATCTCATTTCTAACTGAAAAGAAACCCTGTTGTATGAACTTTAAATTTATCAATTTTCATAAATTTCATCTCAAAATAGTTTGATAAGTTAGTAATTATTGTTTCTATTTTGCAGGGGTAGGAAGTAAGACAGAGTTAAGTGACTTAGCGAAGATGGCACAGTTAAATTCATGCAGAGGTATTTTCAGAGTTGGAGCTCTTACCCTGCTAGAATGTCGTTTTCACTGATTATAGTTCCTCACTTATCTCACCAGAATAAAACAACAATTTTTTTTATGGTCTCTAACTTCTGTCAGAATTGCTGAATCGATTAAAAAAATACATTTTTTTTTTACCAAAAATTATAAGTTTTACTAAAATTTTCACTAAAATCTCTAGACTGACAGGCTGCTGAAGAAAAGCCTATTTTTCACATAATTGGTGGCAATTCTTTATTTCCTTTTCTATATTTCAAAATCTGATAATAAAATATGAACTGAACTTCTTAAAACATGAACTCTTAGCTAGGAAGCTTCCAGATTCATTCAATAACAATTATTTTAAAAGAATATTATTTTATATTTCAATATGATTTCAAATCTGGTATTTCCAACATTATGATATTTAAAAATATTTAGCCTTTTCCTGACAATAGTGAAGACATGGGAATATAAATGAGCAACACATTTTTAAGATGTATGATCACTTACATATACAGAAATGTGTTAAACACTTTCTGTTTGTAGTAGTGGTTAAAAAATGTTATTCTTTTCATTTACCCTAAGATCTTGCAAAAACTGAAGTATCTCCAAAAACCAGTGATGATTTCTCGACTACTTTGGTCCAGATTTATTGATAAAAGTTTTTTATATGAGTGAGTGTTAATTCTCTTTTTAAAATATTCTGAATAAACAGATTGTTAATATAGAACGCTGCTGAATTATAAAAATGGTAGAGATATTGTTAAGTGTGTTCAGCTCATTTTTCCTCCACTTTTCATTCATATATATTTGAAAAAAGAGGCAAATCTTACCTACAAATCTAGGTGAAGTCATTAATGTGTTTTTGCTCCTCTTTTAAACCGTATTTTTTATTTCCATTACAATTCCAATTTAACTAATCTTTAAAAAGTTATATGACTGTTGCTTTTCTAACTTTGACCATTCTTAGAAAGCATATTGCAAATATTCTAACCAGGGAAAAACTCATCTTTGTGTTAAAAAAGATAAATTTGTTGGTCATAATAAAATATGAAAAACTGTGTTAAACTAGGACTGAGGTTTTAAAATCGTACACACATATGTTAATAAAGATAAGAACATTTAAATATTTATATTGGTTCCTTAAATCTAGAAATTCCTAGACTTTAAGAATAAAAGTGAAAGTAATACTTCATAATTGTCAAGTAAATCTCTTTTAAGCTATGAATAGATGCAGGGAATATCTTCTAGAAATCAGAAATGTCCATGATGATCTAAGAACCAGTTTAAGTTGAATAACTCTTTCCAAGTAGAAAACTTTCTCAAGGGAACAAGTTAAAATGTACATATCCGTTAACAAAGATGATAGTAGAATACTATCATCTTCATTGCTGCTAAGCCCCAGGCATAAAGGAATAACATAACTTGATTGTAAATGAAGCTGCATTCTCTCAGATCTTATTAGTTCTTCTATAGCTAATGTATATCTTTAAAATGAAAATTATCACAGATCAGATATTAAAGACCTGCACAACATTTTGTCTAAAGATAATCACCTCACTATTTTACATAATATCTAATACATATGCATAACTAAGTTAAATACTGAATGGAAGTTTTGGTATGAATACTTAACAGTCAGTTTGTGCAGGCATTGTTCCTTTGGGAAGGTGACATTAAACAAACAATCTACCTGGAGCAAATTCAAACAAATGAATACCTTTTTCTTGTTACCTGTGTGAAGATGAATTAATGAATACTTGTGGCATCAGGCTTTTGATGTGGGGAGAACACATACAGACACTCATAAGAAAAATACTTATTATAGAAAAGCGGTCAAACATGTGGGTCCTGCAACTTGACTGGGTTGTCATTATTAATCTCAATTAACTGGTATTGAACTCAGAAAATTACTTAAGCTCTGTATACTGCCCTTTTTTTCTAAGAAGAAAAACACACATATACTATTATATAACACACATATACTAAGTGTATAATAGTACACATTTTTATGAACAATGCCTGGCACATAATAGATGACCTGTACATGTGAGTTATCCATATAAGAAAAGAGATATGTAAAAGTAATGTTCAAATACTGATGATTCATAACTTTTTCTTTTTTTCAGCCACTGCTATTATGAGTTTGATATTTGTATCCTAAAACTTTCCCAAAATTCTGAATGATATTTAAGAATTTTAACATTGAAGGTAATTTTTCCCATAAATGTTATAATATTTCTTGAAACAAATGCCCCAGGTTATATTTAGCACATTATTTGAGTAGTATTAATTACTTCGTGTTATATTACTTGAATAATAGAGAAGGTTGGAGTTGGAAGGAAACTAAGATGTTGTCATTTAGAAAAAGAACAAATCTGAGATTCAGATGAACATTATGAGCTTCTGAAAATCACACAGCAGGGAAGTAAAAGATCTGAGACTAGAATTCAGGTCTACTGAAATTCATATCTGTGTTTTTCTTATGCTTCCCTGTTCTGCTCTTCAGCTCTGAAATAGTAGTGCCTTTTAAAAAAAAGTACATATTCTCTTTATATATATATATATATATGTGTGTGTGTGTGTGTGTGTGTGTGTGTGTGTGTGTGTGTGTATATATATGTGTGTGTGTGTGTGTATATATATATATATTCCTCAGAAATGAGAAACACTATTATAATTTGTCAGGCTAATTTAAATTCAGGCAGGCTTTCCTTAGCTTTCTGATTCTAAATAATCCTTATACTATTGAACAAATGATTAGGCACTTTTTTCACAACTGAGGATATAAGACCAATATTGCTAAATCTTTAATCATGCCCAGAAGAAATACATCAAAGTAATCAACTACTGTAATGATGATGACTTCAACTAACTATTTTGTAATCCAATAATGCATTTCATTAGAGTATTCTAAGAACTTTTGTGGCACCATTACCATAATCTTCAGTGTTCCTACTTGGTATTTATTTCAGGACCTAAATATAATAAACAAAAACGCACAGTCCCTACCACTAGATAACTTTTATTTCTTAGTGGAACACACTGCAGAATAATATGTGTTGACAAAAGGAAATATTTGCATCCAAATTTTACTACTGTGGATTAGTGACAGATCTGTGTTGGTTATTTACCAAAGAGAAAAGAAGAGAGAAGAACAAATGAGAATTTTTATTTTTTTGGCTCTCATAAAGCTAGACCACAGCTGCTGGTAAATATTAAAGGTGCTGTAATCTTAAGGTGAAATATTCACTTATTTTACAAAATACATGTAAGAAAGATAACAAATAGTAATTATGGCTTTTAAATCTGTAGAGCTGAGACATTTATTAACAATAGTATCAGGAAATTGGTAATATTCTTACCACCCAAATGAATTCTCTTAAACTTAACTTCCATCTTACTCAACTCAGCATCTCTTTCTAAAAGATAATTTCCCATTTAACAGTTCTGTCTTTGCTAATCTAAACATGTGTTTTCTTTTAGCAATTATTATTTATTTAAAGAGTATCTGTCAATGCCTGGTAATCTGAGTGAGTAGATGGACATCTGCTCACATCTCATTATTTTATAATCTGGTGGTCTCCCTAACAGGTTATTAAACATGTGAAGAATCAACAAAAATACAACTGCATCTGATCTTTGTCTTAGGCAAAAGGATCCTGCTTGTCTTACTTATTATAGTAACAAAATATATAATGTTCATGTTCATTTCCCATTTTTCTGTACCATAAAATGAACTCCTAAAATGGGAGAAAATAGAACTCATTCGAAAGCTATTGAAGGCAATACTATCACCACCTGGTGACTAGGATCTCTTTACTCATTTCTGCACAAATTGTGATTTGTCTGTACACTTATAATGCATTATTCTTTTATATTTTCACAGTTCTCTCTGGAGAGCATTTTGTCTAAAACATAGCTTTTTCTTAACCACATAAATGTAGGTCACAATGACAATGGTGTATCCCATAATTTTAACAAATTATTAATTTATAGCTATGATTTTGTCCCATTTAACAACTAGAAACAAAAACATATACAGAGCTTGAATAACATGCTATTGATAAAACTTCATTTTTGTATACACATATCTCTTACTTTCTTAATTGGTTTTTCACCTTGACTTATCACTAATTGAAACTGTTCTGTTAAACTTGTCCACTATGTTGTTCAATTTGTCAATTTCTTCCTGTCTTGCATATGTATGTATATTTATGGTGTGTAGGAATATATGTGCATAAACTTTTATGCATTTTAAGGTAATTTTATTAAAAATAATAGTTTAAAATTTTTATATTTTTTGATAAAATGAATCTTTAATCATTACATATATAGTGTTCATAGTAATGCTTTTTCTTGATATTCCATATCACATTAATAGTGTCATATCAGGTTTTTTTGGTTAGTATTTTGCTGGTATACATTCCATTATTTTCAGTATTAGATTTTTCTTATTTTAGGAAGGTCTCATGAACATCATATCGTAATTTCTAAAAGCCCAATTTGACAATATCTTTCAAATGAAGACTTTGAGCTTCTTCATCTACTTAAATCTGCTTCTAATATTTTTGCTTTCTATTTTCTCACATTTTCGGTGTTTCCTACTTCCCAGTCTTTAAGAAAAATAATTAGGTATTGCTTGTATATTTATACCTTTCATTAAATTTATTTATATTCTTTAGATGCTGTATATTATATTTCTTTTTTTATAGATATTATAATTTGTAAGTTATATTTAGTGGGACACATATATTTTAGCATCCCTCCAAACATAAAGACTTCAAAATGCTTTAATTTGTATCAGGAACTTCTGAAGTTCTTTGTCATTTTTATCCAGAATTTATTTTCATTTCACCTAATATTATGATTATTATTATTTATAAAGACAGATTTGGCTAGATTTAGCTATATTTATTAATTTTTCTCACTATTAGTATTATTTTTCTTCTTCCCAAAGTATGTATTTTTAGAACACTTTTAAGTTTAGGTTTATTTTTGTATATTCTCAGTTTTTGTTAAAGTGTTTTATTTTCGTCATATTCTATTAATTTTTTTTAATTCATACAATTCTAGACTTCTGATATGTTAATCTCTCTGTATTTTAAATATCTTATAAATCCAGGTTAACTCTTTTTAACTTTTATTTTTAAAGTTAATATGCTACTGAAAGTTTAATGATTGTTCTTTTTAAGAAGTTTTCCTTTTTTCTCTATTTTGAAGATATTCTCTTAAAAATATCCATCAATAGATGAATGGAAAACAAAAGATGTGAGACATATATGTGAGCACACATGTGTGTGTGTGTGTGCGTGCACATGCACGTGCGCATGTGAGAGAGAATATTATTCAACCTTAAAAACAAAAGTTGTCCCATTGCTGTTTGGGACAATGTAGTTGAACCTGGAGGACCTTCTTCTAAACAAAACAAATCAGACACAAAAATGTAAATACTGCATGATCTCATGGATTTGCAGAATCTAAAATAGTCAAACTCATAAAGTGAGGAGTAGAATGCTGGCACCAGAAACTAGCGAAAAAAGGAAATGGCTGGTTGTTGATCAAAGAATACAAATTTTTGTTATGAAGATTAACACTTCTTAAGATCTAATGTGCAGCAACAAAGACTAGAGTTAATAATACTACATGCTATGGTACACTTAAAATTTTCTAAGGGGCTAAATCATATCTTAACACACACACACACACAAAGAAGAAATGACAGGCATGTAAGTTGATGGGTCAATTAGCTTGGTTGTGGTGATTGTTTTACAGTGTACATCTATATCAAAATATCAAGCTGTACATCTTAAACATATACAAATTTTATTTGTCAATTATACTTCAATAATGCCAAATAATAATATTCCCTTAGATGTTGGTGTCCCCAATTTCATTTTGATGTATTTTCATGTGCGTTTCTTTTATTCATCCTATTTGATATATGTTGCATTTCTTATACCTGTGATGTTAGATCTTTCATCAGTTTTGAATAATTTTATTATTTCTCAAATATTGCTTCTCTTCTCTCAAGGCTCTTCTTCTTAAAGGTGGATGAATTACATACATTTAGAATTTCCTATTATTTATATCTCTAAACCTCTTTTTTATCTTATTTCTCTATCTGAAGTTTATTTTTTATTAGGTTCCTCAGAATATTTTTTCAATTGAGTTACTTGTTTTTAGTTATATTTACTGTGTGCTTACTCCATATTTTTAGCGTTTTTCAACTTACAGTTTTTTTTTAATAATATATATACTTTTTATTGCATTTTAGGTTTGGGGTACATGTGAAGAACATGCAAGATTGTTACATAGGTATACACATGGCAGTGTGATTTGCTGCCTTCCTCCCCATCACCTATATCTGATATTTCTCCCCATGCTATCCCTCCCCAACTCCCCACCCCCTGCTGTCCCTCCCCTTTTTCCCCCC
>CAUYUD010076160.1:0-16144 GCA_963575295.1 Alouatta caraya | reverse complement strand
CTTCAAAAAAAAAAAAAAAAAAAAAAAAAAAAAAAAAAAAAAATACATCATCCTGTGAATTTTGTGGCAGCAGTTTAAAAAAAAAAACAAGAATTTACAGGCATCTGTAAAACAAGAATTTGCAAGTACATGTAACAAAGGTTTGTTTCTCATGACCTCCCCTGTGCTGCCCAGATAGCTGTAATCAGGCTTTGCTCAACATGGAATGTCTGGTAGCCTTGCTGTGGCACCTAGGTAAGAGTTTAGGAATCTAGCTGCAGAGCCATCAGAGTGGGGGTCAGCTGCACTAAGGGAGTTTTCCAGGGCAGCTTGTCTCTAACACAACAGGGATAAGTAGGTGAGTAATTAACTTCATTTATCAAAGTAGGAAACCCCATCATTTTAATGCACATGACTATGCCATTGATGCCTTTTGGGATATTGAATACAGAAACACAAATATCAATGAATTATCTCTTTTCAAGTAGCAACACAGGGACCTCTCTCTGCATATGGATAGCCCTTCTGTAGTCAGGAAGACAACCTGTATGCTTAGAACTTGAGGCCCCAGATTTAACACTGTTGACTGTTCATGACAGGAAATTTTTCTCTTTCCTTAGGAGCCATTTTGGTTTTATCAGTGCAGACTGAGATTGTGACTGAGTTTGAGAAGTGAAGACTGCTATTCTTTCTTAAAACATCTCCCTTTGGAGCACAGTAAAAGTGGAGAGAATGGCTATAAATAACCCATGCAAAAAAACACAAATCCCAAATACACAAAAAACACAGACTATTTTTACTACTGATTTTTTTCTTTCCTTGAGTTACTTTTTCTCTTTCAAGATTTTGTCTTTGTCTTTTTTTTTTTTTTTTGAGACAGAGTCTCACTCTGTGCCAGGCTGGAGTGCAGTGGCACAATCTTGGCTCACTGCAACCTCTGCCTCCCAGGTTCATAGGATTCTCCTGTTTCAGCCTCCCGCGTAGCTGGGACTAGAGGCATGTGACACTACAAGGTGAGGTTGTGGTGAGCTGAGATTGTGCCACTGTGCTCTAGCCTGGGCAACAAGACGAAAACAACATCTCAAACTTTTGCTAATTTTTCGTATTCTTAGTAGAGACAGAGTTTCACTGTGTTAGCCAGGATGGTCTTGATCTCCTGACCTCGTGATCTGTCCACCTCTGCCTCACAAAGTGCTGGGATTACATGCGTGAGCCACCGCGCCCAGCCTACAAATCAGTTTCTTAATCTCAGAATCTGTTGGGCTAGTGACTAACATATTGGGCAGCTCAGAGAACATTTCCACTAATGCAGAAAGTTTATCATGCACTGCTGTTCCAGGCAGGAGAATCACTTGAATGCAGGAGGCAGAGGTTGCAGTAAGCCAAGATTGCACCATTGTGCTTTAGCCTGGGCAACAAGACCAAAACTCCGTCTCAAAAAAAAAAAAAAAGATGCCTGTAATCCCAGCACTTTGGGAGGCTGAGGCAGGCGGATCGCAAGGTCAGGAGTTCAAGACCAGCCTGGCCAATATGGTGAAACCCCATCTCTACTAAAAATACAAAAATTAGTCGGGCATGGTGACATATGCCTGTAGTCCCAGCTACTCTAGAGGCTGAGGCAGGAGAATTGCTTGAACCTAGGAGGCGGAGGTGGCAGTCAGCTGAGATTGTGCCACTGCACTCCAGCTTGGATAACAGTCAGACTCTGTCTCAAAAAAAAAACCAAAAAATGATTTATTTAACTTTTTTTTATTTTTTATTTATTTATTTATTTATTTATTTTTTTTTTTGAGACGGAGTTTCGCTCTTGTTGCCCAGGCTGGAGTGCAATGGCGCGATCTTGGCTCACTGCAACCTCCGCCTCCTGAGTTCAAGCAATTCTCCTGCCTCAGCCTCCCGAGTAGCTGGGACTACAGGCGCACGCCACCATGCCCAGCTAATTTTTGTATTTTTAGTAGAGACGGGGTTTCACCACGTTGACCAGGATGTTCTCGATCTCTTGACCTTGTGATCCACCCGCCTCCGCCTCCCAAAGTGCTGGGATTACAGGCGTGAGCCACCGCGCCCAGCCATATTTAACTTTTTTTTAAAGATGGGCAGGCTGTTCTTGAACTCCTGACCTCAGGTGATCCACCCACCTCGGCCTCCCAAAGTGCTAGGATTACAGGCGTGAGCCACCGTGCCCAGCCAGTGATTTATTTAACTTTTACAAACTTACACAGCCACATGTAGCATATAGCTATTGCACAGCAGAGCTCTAGAAAATGAGGGGCTGGACTTTAGATTCTAAGAATTCTCTAAAATTCTGATACTCTACATAATTTTTTAAAACATACTTTTAAGCCCCCTATCCCCATCTGAGCTATAGTAAGTTAATTGGGACCTACATGACAAAAAGACAACATACATACATTAGTTATCTTGGTGTCGCACAGGGCTGTCAGACATCTGTGGTCCTGATGGAGTTAGATGTCATTCAGGTGAAGGCATCTAGGAATCAAAGAATGACAGACTGTCTCTAAGAAAGGGTCCTTTTTCTTTTCTGTTTTTTTTTTGAAATGGAGTTCTGCTCTTCTTGCCCAGGCTGGAGTGCAATGGCACTATCTTGGCTCACTGCAACCTCCTCCTCCTTCTCCCAGGTTCAAGAGATTCTCCTGCCTCAGCCTCCCAAGTAGCTGGGATTACAGGCATGCACCACCATGCCTGGCTCATTTTGTATTCTTAGTAGAGATAGGGTTTCTCCATGTTGGTCAGGCTGGTCTCAAACTCCTGACCTCAGGTGATCTGCCCGCCTTGGCCTCCCAGTGCTGGGATTACAGGCATGAGCCACTGCGCCCAGCTGATAGGGTCCTTTTTCTTTTTCTTTTTTTTTTTGAGACGGAGTTTCGCTCTTGTTACCCAGGCTGGAGTGCAATGGCGCCATCTCGGCTCACCGCAACCTCCGCCTCCCGGGTTCAAGCAATTCTCCTGCCTCAGCCTCCTGAGTAGCTGCGATTACAGGCACGTGCCACCACGCCCAGCTAATTTTTGTATTTTTAGTAGAGACGGGGTTTCACCATGTTGATCAGGATGGTCTCGATCTCTTGACCTCGTGATCCACCCGCCTCGGCCTCCCAAAGTGCTGGGGTTACAGGCGTGAGCCACCGCGCCCAGCCGGGATTTGCCCTTGTAGATGCCGTGACGAACACGCGTGATTCGTGGGAGGAGATCAGATGTCAGCATTAGCGGAAGTTTGTAAGAAGTTGATCCCAGTCTTCAAGGATCACGGTGAGGGTTCAAGACTTGAGTGGAGGGCGGAACTGCAGAGGTTTTAGCAGCAAAGAACGAGAATGAGAAGAACCTGGAGATGCGACTGAATGGCCACGATCTCATGAGAAAAAGTTCACACGTGAGAAGTTGCTTCAGATGTGCTCTAGTCCAGGTGCAGATGCTGTGGACGTGGGCAAGGTGAGAACAAAGGCCTGAGAATAGCCTGCAACCTCAGTTAATGAACAGCGGCAGCGTCGAGAGGACCGACTCCAGTTCTGAAAGGCGTTCTGCCGTGGGTGATGAATGCTGTCGGGCAGCCCACTCCACAGAGAGATCTCAGGAAAGGAAGAGTCCATCCATGTGGTAGCTCTTTTGTAGTCAGAGTTTAAGAAGTTGCCCCAGCCTCCTGAGCCTTCAGCAGCCATCGCCCCCCGTGAGTCAGCCGCTCTCCACGTCCGGGTGAGACCCTCCTCCGGGGAGAAGACGGCTCACGCGTGGTTCCGGTGATCGTTGCCGTGGCTCAGCAGTACAGCACTTGCATTTCTTTATTGTTTATTTGAGATGGGGTCTCACTCTGTCACCTGGGCTGGGGTGCAGTGGCACGGTCACAGCTCGCAGCAGCCTCTGCCTCCCGGGCTCAGACAGTCTTCCCGCCTCACCCTCCCGAGTAGCTGCGGCCACCGGCTTGCGGCACCACGCCGCCTTAATTGAAGTGTGTCCGCTGTTTTATCAGACACGGTGCTACCGCACACGTCCTAGACCACGGTACCCTGGGAAGGCGACTCTTGTGCTCACTGGGAAAGTGGGAGATTCGAGTAACTTGACTGCAGTGTGGAACCCTCAGGGCTGCCTGGGATTATCACAGGGTCTTTCTTGGACAGGAGCGCGGGGGCCACGTGCGGCATGGCAGCTTGTGACCCCAGTGCCTTTGTGCGGCGTGGCTTGTTCAGCTGGGAGCTCCTGTCCTTCCGTTTCTGACGATGGCTGTGCTCTGGTTGCCCGTCCTCACCCGCGGCCCCCACGTCCTGCCGGTTGGCAGGGCACCTCTTCCCCTGCACATCTTGGGGGACGGCAGCCAACTCTGGTTCCCCCCTTCTCTCGTGAAGGTGGGGCTTCTGTCTACCTGGAGCCCCAGGGTGGGGTGGGGGGGCGGCTGGGGCCTGGGCTAGGGAGGACCCGGCGGGATCTGTGCGGATGGCAGGTGGCCTGTGGTGGCCCCAGGTGCAGGGTTCTTGGCCTCCTGGGAGGGTACCTGGCTTGAGAGCGTAAGGTGGTGACAGCTGCCTCCCTGGGGTTGCCATGCCCTAGAGCCCAGTTAAACCACAGTCACGCCCTTTGGTTCTGCAGGTAGGGCCCTTCCCCAGACTGCCTGAGGCTCCTCGAGGGAATTGTCCTGCCTCCCATCGAGGCCTTCGCTGAGAGTGTGCTCCATGCCAGCTGGGTTCCACTGGTCCCCTCAATCCAGAGAGCGACCCATAGAGTCCCCTCAGCCATGAGACCCATCCAGACTCTACGTTTCTCTGTAGGCGGCCACGGGCTCTGGGGCCCTCAGTGGCCCTGGGCTTGGGAGCATTTAAGGTGGTGTGGACAGTGAGGGGCTGTGGGTCCCACCATCCCAGGAGTGGGGACTGTGTATTCATTCTCAGGACCAGAGGCCTCTGTCCTTTCCCCTAGGCTAGCAAGTTGGCTGTCTGGCCTTGCTTAGGTCACCTTTGGCTCCGCCGGTCCCTCCCCAGCTCCGCTCTGCACCAAATGGGCTAGGCTGGACCCACCCTGGCATCATCACAGCCCCGAGTGGCATTCAGCCTGCCCTGCTCCACCAGTGGCTGCTGGAGAATGAAGCCTGAGCCTGGGTCAGGGCTGGGGGTCTCCTGCCTTCTGGTCCGCGCTCAGCGTCACCCAACCGCCATTGGCAGGGGCAGCCTGGTGGCTCCCATGTCTCTGCCTTGGGCCTGCCTGCTGTCACCTGTCTCCCTCCCTCTTTCTTGGACAGCCTGGGGCCTGGGGACAGGGACCGTTGCATGGCCCCTCTGTGTCTGGGAGTGGACTGCCCCCGATTTCAGGACCCTCAGGGACTCTCCCTGGGATTGGCAACCATGCCCTCCTGGCAGCATGCTCTCCTACCCATGCCACCCACCGACCCCACCCCTCTCGCTCCCCAGAAAGCCCCTGAGCCCCACCCTTTTCATTCCCAGACAGCCACACTGCGACCTCTGGCCTCTGATGTCACGCAGCGTGTGCTTCTCAGCTGGGTTCTGGGACAGGGACGGTGCTTGTCATGCCCCGGCCTTCAGAGCCCCGTCCAGCATAGCAGCCCCGCCCACGTCCTCCGCACCCTCTGCCTTGTCTTCATTTGCTTTGCAGCCCCGGCCTGGCAGGGGCCTCGCTGGTGCTTACCTGTGCCTCTGTTTCTCCACAGCTGTGAGCCGTGAGCTTTGAGGCAGTGGGACCTGTCAGCAGAATGTCTCCTGGCCCTGAGAGCGACTCCCAGGCCACCAAGATGAGCACCGCAGCCTGGCCAGCCCAAGCGCCTGCGTCTCAGTAGCCGGGAGCTGCGGGCCCCGCCCGCCCGCCGGCCGCCGGGATGTTCTAGCCTCAGAGGAGCCAGGACCTCAGGTTTCCACAGACTTGGGATTTGCACGGCAGCAGAGTCACCGTGGAGAGGCCAGGGTATCACAAACTTATGGATTTTGACAAGAAAGGAGGGAAAGGGGAGACAGAGGAGGGCCGGAGAATGTCCAAGACCGGCGGGGGCCGGAGCAGCCACGGCATCCGGAGCTCGGGGACCAGCTCGGGGGTCCTGATGGTGGGCCCCAACTTCCGCGTCGGCAAGAAGATCGGCTGTGGCAACTTCGGGGAGCTCCGCCTAGGTGAGGCCCGCTCGGTGGTGGGTGGCGGCAGGGGTGGGAGGCCGATGGCAGGGCCGTGCCAGGGTCACAGCAGCCTCCGGTGGGGCCGCCCCAGGTCACCGGCAGGTGTGTTGAGTTGCGGGTCGATCGTGGTGTGAGCACCGCTTCTTGGCGAGGAGGTTCTGCAGGGAAGGTGGGTCTCTGGCCCTGTCCTCTTTTTGGGAAACAGTTCTGTCGGGAGGCAGGTGGCCCAGAGCAGGCCAGGCCTCGAGGAGCCCAAGTGCTAAGTCCTGAATGACTTTCACTGCCCGTGTCTGCGCAGGGCAAAGCCCCGGCGTTAACCACAGGCGCGTGCCCGACACTCGGCTCGTGGGAGGTCTCGGCCGGCCCAGAGCTGGCGTCGGGTGGCTGGAGTGACTTGTGTGGCGATGATGCTGTGCGCCACTCCTGGCTTCACCCTTTGAAAGGCAGCTCCTGGCCTACCCGGCTCCTTCCCATCTGCTCACACCTACCTACCCCCGCCGGGGTCTGCTAGCGGAGGCGGGCATGAGGAGGGGGCTGAGGGCTGAGCCTCTCACTGGCCAAGGCTGCCTTTCCAGGATGGGGGTGCCTGAAAAAGACCACCAGGCCTCGGGGAGCTCCGAGCACGTTTGGGGCCGGTCCCAGTCCATGATTAGCTGTGCCTGGGAGCTGGATCTTCCCTGGAAATCTGGTTAAATTCATTTTTGGTGCTGCTGGGTATACAGCAAATGCCTGAGCTCCTGCGGGAAGGCACATGGCGTCTTTTACTGGGGTTCTCCGGGGGACCCAAGTACACCCCCAGCCAGTGTC
The DNA here is from genome assembly GCA_963575295.1 of Alouatta caraya. Lineage (NCBI taxonomy): Eukaryota > Metazoa > Chordata > Mammalia > Primates > Atelidae > Alouatta > Alouatta caraya. The sequence goes on along the minus strand of CAUYUD010076160.1, from coordinate 9,236 downwards.
TGTAGTGGTGGGAATCGGGGTCTCTGTGAAGGAGCGAGCGATGGGCAGGTCCAGGAGGCCACAGCAGTGTATCAGCCTTACGTTGGCGCCCACAGCAGGCGGTACCAGAATCCGGCCCCTCAGCCCAATAAGGCTGTCAGATGAGGGAAACTGAGACCCAGGGAGTGGATGTGACATGGCTGCACCTTCAGGAGCAGCTGCCCAGGGACGCAGGAGCATGGGCTGTGGCCACCTGGACCCCAAGCATGTTTTGTGGCCCTGCATCCTACTTCTTGCCTCGGTTTACCCACCTGTTAAAGGCGGATGAATGGCAGTTGCCACCCGTGGGCAGAAGTGGGGTTCAGCAGGCATTTAGTGCGGCAGAAGCGTGTGTCCTGTGAGTCGAGCAGCTTTCCCAGGCGAGGGCTGCTGTCAGGGTCACTGTTGGCTGCCTCACTGTTTCGTTTTGCTTTTTGAGGTGGAGTCTTGCTCTTTCGCCCAGGCTGGAACGCAACGGCGTGATCTCTGTTCACCGCCATCTCTGCCCCTTGGGTTCAAGCGATTCTCTGGCCTCAGCCTCCTACGTAGTGGGAATTACAGGCACCCACCACCATGCCCGGCTAATTTTTTGTATTTTTAGTAGAGATGGGGTTCACCATGTTGGCCAAGCTGGTCTCAAACTCCTGACCTCATGATCCTCCCACCTCGGCCTCCCCAAGTGCTGAGATTACAAGCATGAGCCATCGCGCCTGGCCACTGTCGTTCCCCTTGGCTGCACCCAGGGCCCCGGGAGGCCAGCTTGAGGCCCATGCCGAACCAGAGCCCACCCCAGCCCTGGGAGAGGCTGCTGGGATTCCATCTCTGTGCGCAGAGGCTGGTCGTGGGCCACAAAGCCTCACTGCCTGTCCGACAGCCTGTGGCTTGGGAGGCCCTGGGCGCTGTGTCTCAGCGAAGAGAGAGCTTTCCCTGCTGGGAGCTGTGGTCTCCCAGCCCTGCGTGTGTGTGCACGCTCAGACACACATGCAGCCACGTGCACACTAAAGCACATGCACACAGGCACACACAGCCATAAACTCGTACACGAGCACAAGCACATCTGCACACACACCTACACACACGCATATCTGCACACACCTACACATGCACATCTGCACACACCTACACACGCACATCCGCACACACACCTACACACACGCACATCTGCACACACCTACACACACGCATATCTGCACACACCTACACACGCACATCTGCACACACCTACACATGCACATCCGCACACACCTACGCACATCCGCACACACCTACACACACATCACACACCTACACATGCACATCCGCCCACGCACATCACACACACCTACGTGTACATCCACACACCTACACGCACATCCGCACACGCACATCACACACACTTACGCGCACATCCGCACACACGCACATCACACACCTACACACGCACATCCGCACACACGCACATCTGCAAACACACACGCATATCCGCACACAGGCACGCATGGCCACAAACACGTACACGAGCACACACACATCCGCACACAGGCATGCACAGCCACAAACACGTACACGAGCACACACGCACATGCAAATGCACGCGTGGCACAGCCCATGACCTGCAGCCTGGGGAGTGGCCCTGGACAGCTTTGGGGGCCCAGATGGCCGTGTGGGCCCTTGGCTGGCCGTCGCAGGTCCCCAGCGAGAGCTGAGAGTGGCACGTGAGTGGCGCCAGCTTTTAGGAAGTTGTGGTTTGTGCTGTTTTCACCCTGGCGTCTTGGTGGCGTGTGCTGTGTGGCAGCTGCATGTCACGGCTTCTCGGTGTCGGGAGGCCGTCCATCGGGGGACGCCCCACACCTTCTTCGTTTGTTTCTGGCACAGGGGCCACAGGTGTTTCTGGACGTAGGCTCTTCCGAGGAGAACTGCCCAGACAGAACTGAGGCGCACGGGACGTCTCGAGCACTTCCCGGGCCCCGCGCTCAGGGCTGGCGGTGGCTTTGGTGCTGAGCCTGTTGAGGACTCAGGCTGCTGAATGTTGTTCCCTTGTTGAGAATGTTCTAGAATGGGTCATTTTTTCTGTTTTCGAGGTTTTGTGTTTGGTTTAAAATTCTGACTGTGCTCTACTTAGGTGTGGTTTTCTGATTTTATCCTGCTTGGGATCCATTGACTTCTTGGAGCTCTATGTTGGTACTTTTTCAAATTAACTTTGGAAAACTGTGAGCCATTATTTCGTGAAACATTTTTCTACCTTAGCTTTTTTTTTTTTTTGAGACGGGAGTTTCGCTCTTGCCACCCAGGCCTCGGCTCACTGCAACCTCCATCTCCTGGGTTCAAGTGATTCTCCTGCTTCAGCCTCCTGAGTAGTTGGGATTATAGGCACCTGCCACCACGCCTGGCTAATTTTCTGTATTTTTAGTAGAGATGGGGTTTTTCCATGTTGGTCTGGCTGATCTTGAACTCCTGACCTCAGGTGATCCGCCCGCCTCAGCCTCCCAAAGTATCGGGATTAGAGGTGTGAGCCACTGCTCCCAGCCAGCTTTGTTTTTAGACAGAGTCTTGCTCTGTCACCAAGGCTGGAGTGCAGTGGCACAATCTCGGCTCACTGCAACTTCTGCCACCTGGGTTCAAGCGATTCTCCTGCCTCAGCCTCTCGAGTAGCTGGGATTACAGGCGCTGTCCACCACGCCCAGCTAATTTTTTGTATTTTTACTAGAGACCGGGTTTCACTCTGTGGGCCAGGCTGGTCTTAAACTCCTGAACTCATGTGAACCACCTGCCTCAGCCTCCCGCAGTGCTGAGATTACAAGCATGTCTGGCTGGATTGCGGAGTTTTAGACCCGCCCAGCCTTGCTTTCGTTCTTGGGTTCTGGTTGTGTGTGTGGCAGGAGTGCTCGGCCCTGTCCCCGTGTCCCTCAGCCCTGGCTGTTCGCCTCGGCCTCTGTGCTCTGCTAGCGCCGGGCTGCACGGCGGCTGCTGCTTGTTGCAAGTTCGCTCCTTTTCTGCAGCCTCCAGCCTCTGTGAAGGCCAGTGTGACTCTTGCATTGCTTGTGGCATTTTTCAGCCCGTCTGATTCTCCGTTGGGTCTCTCCGCTGAGGCTTCCCACGTGCGCGTTCACTTTCGCCATCTTTTCCTTTAAGACTTTGAACACGTCTGTGCTGTTTTAGTCCGCTTTGTGCTGCTGTGCCACAGACTGGGCCATTTATGATGAGCAGAAATTGATGGGCTCACAGTTCTGGAGCTTGGCGAGCCCCAGATTGAGGGCGGTGTCTGGCAAGGACTTTCCTCCTGTGTCTTCCCGTGGTGGAAGGCAGGAGAGTGAAAACACAAGGGGCCAGATTCGCTGTTTAATCGGGAACCCGCTCCATAGGAGGCATTCACCCATCGGGCCCCAGCCCCAGCAGTGCTGAATTGGGGATCACGTTTCCAACACGTGACCCTTGGGGGACGCATCAAAGCCACAGCACTGTGTGAAGTGACCTGTGGGCTGCTGCTGACTCTTCCTTGTCACGGTCACGCCCCCCCTTACCTGTGGGACAGCCTCACTGGGCGTGGCCGTGGTGTGTGCCGTCAAGTGTGGAGGGTGTGATCTCCTGGGTTGGGCGCTGCGTTTGTCCCCGTGGCTCACTTCGCTTCTGTCAGGCTTGGCTTAGGGTTGGCGCAGGGCCGAGGATAACATGAGGGACTCCAGGGCCAGGGAGCCCTGCACCAAGGTGTGGACCTTCTGAGTTCTCAGCTGAAGTCAGAGGATCTGGGGAGGACCCCGCACTCCGGCTGTTGGCACTGTGGCAACCCGCCTGTGTGTCCTCCAGAACCTCCTGAGCTCTGGAGCTGTTCTCTGTCAGGCTTTGCGGGCTCTGCTGCCTTCCATGTGCACAGCGAGCGCTGCCGGGGGCGCCGTTTGGCTTCCAGAGCCCAGAGCACCCAACCTCCTCCAGGAGTCTGCAGATCCCCAGGCCTCTGACACTGCTGCACACGCCCAGCCCACACCCAGCTCTCTGACATGCCGGCTGCACACAGAGGCAGGGGTTCTTCCACAGCGCGGAGTGGAGGAGCCGGGAAACACCGTGTCACCGTCAGGTGCAGCAGAGCCTAAAAGGCCTGCTCATCAAGACAAGACACTGCCAAGCACATGAGGCCAGCCGGGCTCGGGACAACGCTGGTGAGCGTCTGCCTGACCGTCAGGGAGCCACAGCTGGATGATAAATCCACAGATGTCAGAGGGGCGGCGTCGCACACGGGCGGGTGCTCTGCCGGAGAACGGGGCAGCTGCCTGCAGGAAGAGCCACACAGCCGCGTCCGCCGCACCTCCGCTCTGGGAGTCAGGACTGTAGACGGCAGGGCGTCCCCAAAGGGCGGGTTGGCAACCACTCCCGTCCTGTGAGCCGCGGCGCAGTGCGAGCCAGGCACACGCCGTGTACCAGGGGGAGAAGCCTACCGCCAGGGCGACCTCTCAGGCGGAAGGGGAGATGGGTTGGGGGCCGTGGGCTTTCCCTCTCAACAGGACCAGGACTATACAGGAGCGGGCAGCTGCCAGCGATCACCAGATGGCTCTGGGCATCCCACTGTGAACCCCACCTCCAACGGGCAGCACAGAAAGGGCACAAGCGCTGAAAGAACCTGCAGGTGGAAGGTTTAGGGGGCAGTGTCCTGAGCTCTAAAACTTCGAAATCTAGCTGGGCGTTGGCGGCTCGCGCCCGTCTTCCCAGCACTTTGAGAGGCCAAGGCGGGCAGATCACTTGAGGTCAGGAGTTCGAGACCAGCCTGGCCAACGTGGTGAAATCACGTCTCTACTAAAAATACAAAAATTCGCCGGGTGTGGTGGTGTGTACCTCTGTAATCCCAGCTACTCGGGAGGCTGAGGCAGGAGAATCTCTTGAACCCATGCGGGGAAGGTTGCAGTGAGCCAAAATTGCGCCACTGCACTCCAGCCTGGGCGACAGAGCAACGCTCAAGGAAAAACTTTGAAATGCATCTAAAACTAAGATGGACCGGTGGACGGCAGCTGTGAGGATGGAACCGTGTGGCAGGTTTAGTTCTGAGGCCTCGGCGGTTAGTGTTAGGTGCTCAGGGCACGGCTCCTTCTGTTTTACAAGGAGAGTTTTCTAATAACATGTTCCATTGGGGGAAAACATGGGATGCAAACTTATTTGTTCTGGAAATGCAGGGAGCAGCCCTGGTCCCTGGCTCAGTCCTAGAGGGGGCGCCTGGTCCCTGGCTCAGTCCTGGAAGGGACGCCCTGGTTCCTGGCTCAGTATTGGAGGGGGCACCCTGGTCCCTGGCTCAGTATTGGAGGGGGCACCCTGGTCCCTGGCTCAGTCCTGGAGTGGGGGGTGCCCTGATACCTGACTCAGTCCTAGAGGGGGGTGCCCTGGTCCTTGGCTCAGTATTGGTCGGGGTGCCCTGGTCCCTGGTTCAGTATTGGAGAGGGGCACCTTGGTCCCTGGCTCAGTCCTGGAGGGGGGTGCCCTGATACCTGACTCAGTCCTAGAGGGGATGCCCTGGTCCTTGGCTCAGTATTGGATGGGGCTCAGTATTGGACGGGGCTCAGTATTGCAGAGGGGTGCCCTGGTCCCTGGCTCAGTCCTGGAGGGGGTGCCCGGTCACCAGTGTGGTCATCCCGTATCCCCACGATCCTGCGTGCTCAAGATGCCACCTTCTTGAGCCTGTTTGGGGAAACTGACAAGCTGATTAAAACTGTTAACTAGAGCCGGGCAATGCTGTGGACAGGGCGTGCTGCAGGTTATGCCCAAGACTGGCACTGGCAGGGGGAAGAGGCTGTCAGGGCCCCGGTGGGACCCCCATTCTCAGACTGTGAGGTCATGACTGTGTGCGGCTCAGCCACCGGCTTTGGGGTTTGGCATCCACCTAGCAGGGTTTCCAAACCCGTTGTCTCCAGGCCATCCTGCCAGTCCAGCTGCAGCAGGGCAGGAGGACGCAGAGGCCTCTTTCTGCAGCGAATGCTGCTCGGGCAGAGGCAACCAGCCGATGGCAGACCCAGCGCGGGAACCCAGCTGGCCGGTGCCTGAGAGGTGGGGCTGCCCCACGTGGTGCCTTGTCATGCCTTGAGATAGGTCGCCCAGCTGACAGTAGCTGTGGCCCCAATGCCATCCTCAGCCGGAGTCACATGGGTGCCAGCCACGTTTGTGCATGTTGCCTGGCCCGGCTGCCTTGGGGAGCCCTCATGGCACATGTGCCATGTGGGCCTGTTGGCTGATGAGTGGGGCCATGCCTCCCTCACAGGCCAGCTTGCACAGCTGCCCCTGCACAGCTGCCCTGCGTGAAGGGCTGGCCTTCTCCTTCCTCAGGGGCTGTAACAGGTAGAAGCTGTGCCTTGGGCCAGTGCAGGGGCTCCTGCCTGTCATCCGGATACTGTGGGAGGCTTAGGCGGGTGGGTCGCTTGAGTTCAGTTTAAGACTAGCCTGGGCAACTTGGAGCAACCCATCTCCATCTCTACTAAAAACACAAAAATTAGTTGGGTGTGGTGGCATGCACCTGTAATCCTAGATACTCGGGAGGCTGAGGTGGGAGGATGGCTGGAGCCCAGGAGACACAGGCTGCAGTGAGCCGTCCTCTCACCACTGCATGCCAGCCTGGGCAACAGAGCAAGACCCTGGCTCAAATAAAAAACAAAAAAAGTTACAGCCTCATGCCTTCTGCACTTTCAATGGACGGGACCGAGTCCTGGAAGTTCAGCATGGCTGGTGGCCCCAGGAGACGGGACCTGCATTCCTCTCTTCCAACGCATGTGGGCCAAAGGTCCCTGTCCAGCTGTGCTGGGGCTCACCTGGGGGCCGGTGGGGGCCTCCCCCTGCAGGAGATGCTGTGCCCTGGGAGGGTTTTTGAGAAAGGGGTAGAGGAGTGTGGAGCCCCTGAGGCTCCCTGGAGGCTGTGAGAAACCTCCCCAGCTAGGGAGGGGTGGGGACGGTGGGGGAGGGTGGCAGATGCCCAGGCCTGTGGTGCTGTGAACCAGGACAGGTGCTGATTTGGGGAGGACCTGGCAGGCCCCAGGGCAGTGCACTGGCAGGCAGGGCTCAGGCTTGGCTGCTGGGCAGGGGTGCACTTTCAGGGTGAGGGTAGTTCTTTGGAGGGTGGTCCCTTTTGCCTCCTGCCTGGGGTGGGGGGTGGGCTGGGGAAATGGGGGCTGGGTGGGCCCGGGGCAAGAGGTGCTGATGGTCTCTGTCCCCACAGGAAAGAATCTCTATACAAATGAATACGTGGCTATCAAATTGGTGAGTCGGGCCCTCCACCCCACCCCTGCTGACGCACCCCCAGGGATTTCTGGGCAGCGACCAGGGCCCCCAGTGACTCGCACCTGTGCCCCCAGGAGCCGATCAAGTCCCGGGCCCCACAGCTGCACCTGGAGTACCGGTTCTACAAGCAGCTCAGTGCCACAGGTACCTCGCAGCCCGCGGGTGGGGGTGGGGATTGCGCGGGGGCAGGGAGGGGGCCGCTGCCGCACGCCTGTGCGTCTGTCCTCTGCGCAGAGGGCGTGCCTCAGGTTTACTACTTCGGCCCGTGCGGGAAATACAACGCCATGGTGCTGGAGCTGCTGGGGCCAAGCCTGGAGGACCTGTTCGACCTGTGCGACCGGACCTTCACGCTCAAGACGGTGCTGATGATCGCCATCCAGCTGGTGCGTGTTGGGCGGGGCCGGGAGGGAAGAGGGTGGCAGGGCCCAGCGGGGAGCAGTTGGGCCAGGGAGGGCCGGGCACAGGCCCGCAGACACCGCTGTGCCGCCTGCAGATCACGCGCATGGAGTACGTGCACACCAAGAGCCTCATCTACCGGGACGTGAAGCCCGAGAACTTCCTGGTGGGCCGCCCGGGGACCAAGCGGCAGCACGCCATCCACATCATCGACTTCGGGCTGGCCAAGGAGTACATCGACCCCGAGACCAAGAAGCACATCCCGTACCGCGAGCACAAGAGCCTGACGGGCACGGCGCGCTACATGAGCATCAACACGCACCTGGGCAAGGGTGAGCTGCGCGCGCGCGGCGGGGGGCGGGTGCCCGGGCCCCGCTGAGGCTGCGCCCCTGTCTCCGCAGAGCAGAGCCGCCGTGATGATCTGGAGGCGCTGGGCCACATGTTCATGTACTTCCTGCGCGGCAGCCTCCCCTGGCAGGGGCTCAAGGTGCGCGCGGGCCGGCCGGGCGGGTGGGTGGGCGGGGCGCGCGGCAGGAGCAGGGCTGACCGCAGACCTCCGCAGGCCGACACGCTCAAGGAGCGGTACCAGAAGATCGGGGACACCAAGCGCGCCACGCCCATTGAGGTGCTCTGCGAGAACTTCCCAGGTAAGGGGTCCAGGCGCCCCCGCCCCGCGCCCCCAGCCCTGCCCCGCGCCCCCACCCCCGCCGAGGCCCGGTTGGCGCTGTCTCTGCAGAGGAGATGGCCACGTACCTGCGCTACGTGCGGCGCCTGGACTTCTTCGAGAAGCCCGACTATGACTACCTGCGGAAGCTCTTCACCGACCTCTTCGACCGCAGCGGCTTCGTGTTCGACTATGAGTACGACTGGGCCGGGAAGCCTCTGGTAGGTGGGGGGCCCCGGCGTGTGTGTGCGCGGGCGGTGGACCAGGAAACCGCCCTGAGGGGAATGGGAGGCAGCGCTGCAGCCCATCCTCACCCCGGCTCTCCCACCCACAGCCGACCCCCATCGGCACCGTCCACACCGACCTGCCCTCCCAGGCTCAGCTCCGGGACAAAGCCCAGCCACACAGCAAAAACCAGGTGAGGCCCGGGCGGGACTGACGTCCCAGGGATGGGCTCAGGCTGCCAGCGTGACCCCTCACTGCCCCCCCAGGCGCTGAACTCCACCAACGGGGAGCTGAACGCTGACGACCCCACGGCGGGCCACTCCAACGCCCCCATCACGGCACCTGCAGACGTGGAGGTCGCCGACGAAACCAAGTGAGGCTCTGGGGCGGGTTCCTGGAGGTGGGGGGGGCCTGGGTTCCCATGAGGGTCGGGGAGCCTGGACTGCCCTCGCCTCCCTCGGTCCTCTAATCCTGGGCCGCCCCCGCCCATTCTCGGTCTTCTCACCCTGGGCCGTCCCCGCCCCCCCCTTACCCTGGCTCCCCCCGTCCTCACCTGGGCCACCCCCCCTCCCCCATCCCCGGTCCTCACCTGGGCCACCCCCCCTCCCCCATCCCCGGTCCTCACCTGGGCCACCCCCCCATCCCCCATCCTCACCTGGGCCACCCCCCTCCCCCATCGTCACCTGGGCCACCTCACTCCCTAGGTGCT
>CAUYUD010076159.1:0-16783 GCA_963575295.1 Alouatta caraya | reverse complement strand
GCAGACATCTATGTCTTATTCCTGATCTTAGGGGAAAGACTTTTAGTCCTTTGCCATTAAATATGATGTTGACGGTGGATTTTACCCCTTTGTTAGGTTAAGGATGAAGTTCCCTTCTATTCCTGGTTTGTTGGTTGTTTTATGATGAAAGGGTGTTGGATTTTTTTTTAATGCTTTTTCTTAGTCTATGAGATGATCATATAATTTTTGTTCTTTATTAATTTTCACATGTATTTCATTTTAGAAATAAGTCCTATTTGGTCAGTGTGTATAATTATTTTTATTTCTTGCAAATTCAGTTTATTACTATTTTGCTGAGGATTTTTGCATTTATATTAATAAAATATATTGGATATGGGTTTATTTTCTTGTGATGTCATTGCCTGGTTTGCTATCAAGGTAATACTGGCCTCACAGAATTGGTTGTAGAAACATAAGAGGAGGAAACACCTCTTATGTTTTGGAAGAGGTCATGAAGGATTGATGTTAATTTCTCTTTAAAGGTCTTGTAGAATTTACTCACAGAGTTATCGGTTCTAGGCTTTTCTTTTTTTGAGGTTTTTGATTACTGATTTAATCTCTTTACTTATAATAGGTCTATTCAGATTTCTACTTCTTCTTGAGTCAGTTTTGGCAGTGCATTTCTAGGAATTTGTCCATTAGTAGGCTATCTAATTTTGTGGCACACAATTGCTTATAGTAACCTCTTTTTATCCTTTTTATTTCTGTGGTGTTAGTAGTGATGTCCCTGCTTCCACATCTGAGTTTAGGAATTTGAATCATCTTTGTTTATCCTCAGTCTAGATACAGGTTAGTAAATTTTACTGATCTTGTCAAAGAACTGACTTTTGGTTTTGTTAATTTGGGTTTCACTTTCTCCTCTTTTTCTGGTTTCTTAAGGTAGAAGGTTGGAATATTGATTTCAGATCTACTTTTTCATGTAGGTTTTTACAGCTATAAATTTCTCTCTGAGCACTGCTTTTGTTGCATTCCATAAGTTTTCGTATGTTGTGTTTCATTTCATTTATCTTAGATATTTCTTAATTTTTATTGTGATTTCTTCCAAAACACATTGGTTATTTTGGAATATGTTATTTAATTTCTACATATTTGTAAATTTCCCAAATTTCCTTTTGTTATTGACTTCTTATAGTTTGACTTCACTGTAGTCAGAGAACATTGTTTGAGTTAAATTATTTTAAATTTATTGAGTCTTGTTTTATGGTTTAACATAGAGTTTATGCAGGAGAATGTTCCACTGCCACTTGAGAAAACATATATTCTGTTGTGGTTGTGTGGAGTGCTCCATTGATGTTTATAATGTCTAACTTGTTTATTTTACACACACACACCAAATATATATATGTGTGTGTGATATATATATATAGTGTGTATGTGTGTGTGTATAAAATATATGGCTGGGTGCAGTGGTTCATGCCTGTAATCTCAGCACTTTGGGAAGCCAAGGTACACAGATCACTTGAGGTCAGATGTTTAAGACCAGCCTGGCCAATGTGGCGAAACCCCATCTCTACTAAAATACAAAAATTAGCTGGATGTGGTGTCATGCTCCTATAATCCTAGCTACTCAGGAGGCTGAGGCAGGAGAATTGCTTGAGCCCAGAGGCAGAGGTTGCAGTGAGCTGAGATGGCCCTACTACACTCTAGCCTGGGTGACAAGAGTGAAAATCCATCTCTCTCTATCTATCTATCTATATATATTATACATATATATATATATATTATATATATATATATATATAGAGAGAGAGAGAGTTTGTATAATACATAATAGTTTTATGCATATATTTATGTATATAATTCCCACAGCCCTTGTTACTTCTTAAGTGACTAAAACAATATCTATACCTTTTGTTAAGGTATTTGGCCTCTTGTCCTTGGTTCCTTAAGCAACTTTGAAGTTCCTCCGAGTAATAAAGGTGAAAGAGTCTTTTGTTAAAATGTTAGGGTGCTTTATGCCTCAGAGGAAGACCTCAGGAAGCAGAATCTCTCTATAACCTTCTCCTGCCTTCCTTTCATTTGTCCTTTATTCGCTTTACTTCAAAGGAGTAATCATTCCCCACCTTTGTGTCTTGTAGCTGACCATAAAGAAATTCGCTGATCTACCTTGGCTGATTGTGGGTCATAAGAGCCTTATTTCAGATAGGGTCCTGCCCTATACCCTGGGGGAAGGAATGCTGCACAGACAGGCCAAGAAAAATCTGAACAGACAGACCTGGCTGGGTTTCCTCACTCAATCTGTTAGCATTAGATCATACCTTTTTGTTCAACCACATTTCTACCTGGTTGTCTGTGCTTCAATTACGCCTTTCTAATGAAGTCTCCATAAAAGGTCCAAGGGGACAGAGTATGAAGAATTTCCTAATAGCTGAACATGTGGAGGTTCCTGGAGAGTGGCATGCCTGGGGAGGGCATGGAAATGCCACACCCCTTCCTATTTCTTCCTCTATGCATCTCTTCATCTGTATCCTTTATAATCAGTTGGTAAATGAAAATAAGTGTTTCCCTGAGTTCTGTGAACCACTTTAGCAAATTAATGAAACCCAAGGAGGGAGTTGTGATAACCCTGATTTACAGCTAGTTGGCCAGAAGCACTGGTCAAAAACAACCTGGGACTTGTGATTGGCATCAGAAGTAGAGGGGTGTCTTGTAAAACTGAGGCCTCAACCTGTGGGATCTGATGCTGTCTCCAGGTAGTGTCAGAATTGAACTAAAGGACACCCAGCTGGTGTCTGCAGCAGAACTGATTGCTTTCTCGATGTGTGAGGAAAAACTTCACACATTGTTTTATGAGAACAGAGGAACTGCAGTTTGCGTTTTTACCTCACGTTAATATTGTTCAAGTCTTCCGTTTCCTTGTTGATCTTCAGCCTAGTTGCTTTATCTATTACTGAAAAGTCGGTTATTCTAATCTCCAGCTGTGATTGTTGAATTAATCTGTTTCTCTCTTCAATTCTATCAATCAGTTTTTACTTCATGCATTTTCAGGCTTTGTTGTTAGGCTTTATCTTTGTTCGTGCTGCTGTAACAAAGTTCCACACATTGAATAATTTATAAACAATAGGAATTTATTTCTTACAGTTCCAGAAGCTGGAAAAATCTAAGATAAAGGTGCTGAAAGGCTGCATGTCTGGTGAGAGCATGGAAGCTTTCTGCTTCCGTGACAGCGCCTAATTGCTGCATCCTCTGGAGGGAATGAATGCTGGGTCCTCACATTACTGTCTTTATCTTGGATCCCGTTTATAAAGGTGCTAATCCCAGTTGTGAGGGTGGAGGTGACTTCATCACCTCCCAAAGGTCACAGTTGTTATTATTGTTGCTTTGGAGATTAAGTTTCAACATGAATTTTGAAGGGGACACCACCATGCAAACCGTAGCAGGTGCACATATGTTTTAATTGGTGTATCTTCTTGATGGATTGATTTCTCCTTTTTTTGAGAGACAGGGTCTTGGGTCTTGCTCTGTTGTCCAGGCTTGACTTCAGTGGCACAATCATGGCTCACTGCAGCCTTGAACTCCTGGGTTTAAGTGATCCTTCCACCTCATTCTCCTGAGTATCTAAGACTACACCAGTAGCTAGGACTACAGGAAAACACCACCATGCCCACCACCATTTTAAAATTTGTTTTGTAGGGATGGGGTCTTGCTGTGTTGCCTAGGCTGATCTCAAACTCCCGGGCTCAAGCAATCCTCCTGCCTTGCCTTCCCAAAACGCTGGTGTTGGGATTAGAGACATGAATCACCACATCCAGTTGGATTGACCCTTTTAATATTATAAAATGTCTTTTGTTATCTCTAGTGCTAAATTTTGTTTTACAGGTCTGTTTTGTCTCATATTGATACAGCCACTCCAACTCTCTTTTGGTTATCATTAACTCAGCATATTTCTTCCATCCTTTTTCCTTGATCCTGCTGTGTCTTTAAATCTGAAGTTTGTTTCTTGTCAACAGCATATACTTGGATCACATTTATGCTTTTTTAAATATATACTTTAAGTTCTGGGGTAAATGTGCAGATCTTGCAGGATTGTTACATAGGTATACACATGCCATGGTGGTTTGCTGCCACTATCCCCCCTTTACCTACGTTAGGTATTTCTCCTGATGTTATCCCTCCCCAACCTCCCTACCCCATGCTATTGCTCCCCTAGCCTTCCACCCCACAACAGACCCCAGTGTGTGATGTCCCCCTCCCTGTATCCATGTGTTCTCATTGTTCAACACCCACTTATGAGTGAGAACATACAGTGTTTGATTTTCTATTCTTATGTCAGTTTGCTGAGAATGATGGTTTCCGGATTCATTCATGTCCTTGCAAAGGACATTGACTCAACCTTTTTAATGGCTGCATAGTATTCCATGGTGTATATATGCCACATTTTCCTTGTCCAGTCTATCATCGATGGGCATTTGAGTTGGTTCCAAGTCTTTGCTATTGTAAACAGTGCTGCAATGAACATACGTGTGCATTTATCTTTACAATAGAATGATTTATAATCCTTTGGGTACATACCGGGTAATAGGATTGCTGGGTCAAATGATATTTCTATTTCTAGATCCTTGAGAATTGCCACACTGTCTTCCACAATAGTTGAACTTGTTTACACTCTCACCAACAGTGTAAAAATATTCCTATTTCTCCACATCCTCTCCAGCATCTGTTGTCTCCAGATTTTTTAATGATTGCCATTCTAATTGGCATGAGATGGTATCTCAATGTGGTTTTTATTTGTATTTCTCTAATGACCAGTGATGATGAGCTTTTTTTCATATTTGTTGGCTGCATAAATGTCTTCTTTTGGAAAGTGCCTGTTCATATCCTTCACTCAATTTTGATGGGGTTGTTTGTTTTTTTCTTGTAAATTTGTTTTAGTTCTTTTTAGATTCTGGATACTAGACCTTTTTCAGATGGGTACCTTCAAAATTTTTTCCCATTCTGTTGGTTGTGGCAATACCATTTAGGACATAGGCATAGACAAGGACTTCATGACTAAAGCACCAAAAGCAATGGCAACAAAAGCCAAAATAGAAAAATGGGATCTAACTAAACTTAAGAGCTTCCATACAGCAAAAGAAACAATCATATTTGGGTTTTTTAAAAAATCTATTCTTCTAATTTTTACTTTTTGATTGGACTGTTTGGTTCATTCACATTTAATGTAATTACTAGTAAGACAGAGTTTTTGATTGCCATTTTAAAATTTATTTTCTTTGTTTTGCATCTTTTTTATTTTTCTATTTCTCTATCACTAACTTCTTTTGTGTTAAATACATATTTTCTAGTATGCCATTTTAATTATTATTTTTTCCCTGTGTTTTTGAGTTATTTTGTTAGTGGTTGCCCTGAAGATTATGATAAAAATCTTAATTTAGAAGAATCTAATTTGGATTAATATCAACCTAATTTCAGTAGTTTATAAAAGTTTTGCTCCATTATACTACATTTCCTCCTTCCTTTTGTACTTTTGTGGTCATAAAAATTACATCTTTGTGAATTGTAAGCCTAACAAGATAGCTTTATAATTATTGCTTTGTGCATTTATCTTTAAATCAGATAAGAGATAAAACCTCAGACCAAAACATGTTTATACTGTCTTTGCCTTATCCATGTAGTGACCTTCTCTGTTGTTCTTCATTTGTTCATTTGGATATTAGTTACTGTCCCGTCATTTCATCCTGAGAAACTCCCTCTCGTATTTCTCGTAGGTCAGATTTGCAAATGATGAATTTTCTCATTTTTTATCTCCTTCATTTTTGAAGGACAGATTTTCTGGATATAAAATTCTTAGTTAAAGTGTTTCTCTTTCAGCAATTTGAATATGTCATCCCACTGCCTGCTGGCTCCCACAGTTTCTGCTGAGAAGTTAGTCAAATTATTGAGATCTTTTATACATGAGGATTGCTTTTCTTTTGCTGCTTTCATGAGTCTCTCCTTTTCTTTAACTTTCAACAGTTCGATAGTGATGTGTTTAAGTATGGATCTCTTTGAATTTATTCTAGCTGATATTCATTGCACTTCCTGAATGTGTAAATGAATATTTTTTAATCAAACTTGAAAAGTTTTATCCATTATTTCTCCAATTATTGTTTCTTCCCTTTCCTTTCTTTTCTTTTTTTTCTGGAAATTCCCTTCTGTGGATGTTGGTATGCTGGTTGATGTCCCACAGGTTTTTGAGGCTCTGTTCCTTTTCCTTCACATTTTATTCGATTTTTCCGACTGCATAATCTCCACTAATCTATCTTCAAGTCTTCTGAGTCTTTCTTCTGTCTGTTGAAATTCTCTCTTGAGCTCCTTTGGTGAATCTTTCATTATAGGAATTGTACTTTCTGACTTCAGAATTTTCATTTTCAAAAGTAATTTCTGTCTTTCTATTAATATCTTATATTTTATTATTATTATTATTTTATTTTATTTTATTTTTTAATCAGTCCCACAGAACCAGGACCTCAAAAAATTGGACTAAAACTCTGAATTGTTCCTCTCCATGGAAATCTTTAGTAAAAAGCAAAAGATTTATATGATTTGAAGAGAAACCGGAGTATATATCTTACATTTTATAAGACATTACTTTCATACTTTCCTTTAATTTTTTTCACATAATTTTATCTATAATGGTTGACTTGAAATCTTTGTCTAATAAGTCCAACAGTGGCTTTCATTAAGGACAGTTTATTTTGAGTGTTCTTTTTCCTGTACATAAGACTTTTTTCCTGCTTTTTAATGTCTTATAATTTTTTGTTAAAAACTGGACATTTTACATAATACAATGTGACCTTCTGGAAGTAAGATTCTCTTCACAGAGTGTTTTTGTTGTTGCTGTTTGCTTATGTATTTAATGGCTTTCCTGAACTACTTCTGTAATGACTGTATTCTTTGTCATGTGTGTCCACTGAAGTCTCTTTTAGTTAGCTTAGTGGTCAGCTATTGACTAGACAAAATTTTCTTTATGTTTTGGACCAATAATTCTTCTATCCTTACCTGGGGCTGTGTGTGTGTGTGTGTGTGTGTGTGTGTATGTATGAGGGGCATGCCTTCAAAACTCCTGCAGGCAGCTTTCAACACTGTCTTACTCTTCAATTCCTTCTTGAGCAGATCCTCAAGGTCAGCTAGAGTTGAAAGTTTAGGGCATTCTCAGTTCTTTAGTGGGCACACATGTAGTATTAGGTATGCAAACAACCCTTCACATGCTTTTAGTCTTCTGGATTCCAAGGCATATCTAAGAACATTTGGAAGTCCCTGATGGACTTAATATTTCCAGATTAGATTTAACTTTTAAGTTTTTGGACAGCCTTTTATTAGCCCCAACCAGTAATGCTTTCTCTAGCAACTGTAATGTTAAACAATTGCTGTGGATTGTTTTGACAAATTCCATGTGGGTCGTGCTGTTTGCATAGAGGGTGCCCTGAGTCTGATCAATTAAGAAAAGCCTTAAGGACGGAACTTTTCAGCAAGCTGTTAGCCAGGTCAAATAGTGTCAATTCTTTGGGTCTGGCCCTTTTCTGAGCTCTGCACACATTTTGCCTCCTCTAGTGGCTGCTACGCCAATGGTTTTCAGAGCTACTCTATTGGGGTTTTAAGATTCTGAAGAGCTAGGGAGAGATGTATGTCATTAGAACAACTTGAAATGCACAAAGCTCACTCCTCTTACTTAGGTTCAGCTGTTTTTCTTGAGTTTGCACATATAAAATTTTTGAAGAGTTTAATCTTCAAAGTTCTGAAGAAGTTGATTTTGACATTTTTTAAGAGTGTTGTCATTGTTTTTCTGGAGTAGATTTTTAGAGATCTTTATTCCACCATTCAGGAAGTTGTGTTCATGGTAAGGGAGAGCATCATCTCTGCCAAGCTTTGGCAGTGTCTTTTGGTTGATGACTATTACTAGACTAAAATAAGGACTACTATCTAACAAACACACCACAAAAAGAATAAAAATAGAAGCCAAAGAGTGGAAAATATTTGCAGTACGTATGACTGACAAAAATTGTCACAAATCAGTAAGATTAAAGAGTAAGTCAGACACAGCTTGAATAAAAAATTAATAAACTGAAGGAATTATTTGGAATTCCACCCAAAAGACAGAAATGCAAAATATAAAAGATGCTGAGTAACAAGGAAGTGAGAGTAAGAAGGTCTAGCATATATCTAATTGGATATACAAAAAGGAGTAATAGAGAAAATAGAGAAGAAACTGTTTTCAAAGACATAAGGCTAGAAGTTTTCCAGAAATGTTTCTAGATATCAATTCTCAATCACAGGGAGCCAAATGAACCTCAAATAGGAAAAAAATCTACAACTAGATTTAGCACAGAAAACTATAGGACATGAAAGACAAAAAGAAGATCTTAAAAGACAGATTATCTGCAAAGAAATGGTAATGAGGGTTAAATCTCACTTTTCAGCAATCATGATAAGCAGAGTCAGCGAATTATTTTCAGTGTGCTAAGAAATCATGAAGAAGTAGCCACAATTCTCTATCCAGTGAGATCATCTTTGAAAGCAAGGATGAAGTAAAAACATGTTTTACTTAAACACAGGAGTGTTTTTCTTCAAAAGACACTCACTAAGGAAGTTAAAAAAAAAAAAAAAAAAAAAAAAGGCCTGGCATAGTAGCTCACGCCTATAATCCCTGCACTTTGGGAGGCTGAGGTGGGCAGATCACTTGAGGTCAGGAGTTCGAGACCAGCCTGGTCAATAGATGAAACCTTGTTTCTACTAAAATTACGAAAATTAGCCAGTCATAGGGGTGCCTGTCTGTAATTCCAGCTACTCAGGAGGCTAAGGCAGGAGAATCGCTTGAACCCGGGAAATGGAAGTTGCAGTGAGCTGAGATTGCACCACTACACTCCAGCCTGGGCGACAGAGCAACACTCCGTCTCAAAAAAAATTATGTATATATATACTTCAGATATAATGTCTGAGAGACAAGAGGAAATTGTGAACAAATATATTGGTAAATATAAGTAAATATACATGGTATAAAATAATGAAAGTAATGTCTAATTTAAGGGTGGAGGTAATAGACTAGAATCCATTTCCTGAACAAAATCTGGTCAGGTGATCAGAGTTGAAGTGTTCAGTGGTTAAGAGAATGAATGCTAGAACCAGATTGCCTTGATCTTGACTCTGGTCCTTATAATCTGTGTGATTTTGGGCAAGATGTTAATTATCATCTCACTATGTCTTTACTTCTCTTGATATGGGAACAGCTATAACATTTACCTCATAAGTTATTGTGATGGTTAAATTGGTTTATATGTGTCAAGAGCTTGGATCAGTGCTTGAACATAGAAACTGCTTAAAATGCTAGCTATGATTCTTATAAAAGCATTCTAAAGTCCTTATATTGCAAGGTAAAATACACAAACACATAACCATGTTAAGAGACTTTAACAAAGCTTTTTTGACAGTGATGACTGGCAAAATGAAAACATTATTAACAAGCTTGTGTTAAGTGACTCATATAAACCTTAGTATCAAATTAACTCAAACTATATACGCTTTTCAAAAATCTGTTTATTAGTCCACAAGATAATTCCCAGATACCAAAATCAAACACTGCTGTTGTCTTCCCAATGTCTACACCACCTTTACTTTTTTTTTGAGACAGAGCCTTGCTCAGTCACCCAGGCTGGAGTGCAGTGGTGCAATCTCAGCTCACTGCAACCTTCACCTTGCAGGTTCAGGTGATTTTCCTGCCTCAGTCTTCCTAGTAGCTGAGATTACAGGTGCACACGACCATGCCAGGCTAATTTTTTTGTATTTTCAGTAGACAGGGTTTCACCATGTTGTCCAGGATGATCTCAAACTCCTGACCTCAGGTGATCCACCTGCCTCAGCCTCGCCAAATGCTGGGATTACAGGCATGAGCCACTGCGCTCAGCCTATGCCACCTTTCTTTTTTTTTTTTCTTTAAATATGCCGCCTTTCATATGCACAGAACACTGGTTTCCTATAGAGTGGGAATATGTCCAGCTAAAAAACATTTTCCCAGATGTCTTTACACTTGTGGCCATATGACTAGTTTTGGTCCCAGAGATGCAAGTGGAAATCATTGGGTTAGATTTCTGGGAAAGCTTAAACCTTTATGCCTTAAAAGCGAATGTGCCTTGAACTGGTGAGTTTCTCATCCTCTGGCTCTGCGTGTATGTTGACACAAGCCTTCAAAGCTCCAGAAGCAGTCCACAACTCTGCTTTACCTTTCATTTCTTGATGGCACAGAAGCTCATGGTCAGCTGGGGGTGAAAGCTCATGGTTCCCTCAGGTCTTTCCTGGGCATGTGAACAGCCCTGGGTGTGCATGTGGCCTTCCAAAGTCTCTGTAATATGTAGGAGCTTTTCAATGCCCCCTATGGACTTCCGTCTAAATAATCTACCTATTCGGTGAGATTTCATTAAAAATCTCTGCGACTTTAAAAATGGACTTTGACAAGCTGAAATTGGCCAAGAAGAACAATAAAGCAGAATTTTCTATGCCGGTTATCAAAATACACTGTAAAACTACAGTAACTATGACAGGGTGGCGTGATTGCAGAAATATATAGCATGATGAAAAAAGTTCAGAATTAGATACACACATATATTTTCTACATGATACAGGTGACATTTTAAATTAGTGTGGAAAGGATGAATTATTCCATAAAGAGACTGGAATGACTGGAGCTCCATTTAGGAAAAAAAAATAGATCCTTACCTCATTACTTACAGAAGAATAAATTTCAAATGAATGAAAACCTATACATAAACAGCAAAATTATAAATATATTTAAAAGCTTAGGATGGAGAGGAATTTTTTTTCAAGATGAAAGGAAATCCAGAAAACATTGAAGCAAATCTTTACACATTTAACTATATAAAACTTAAAAACTTCCTCATAGTGAAGATCACCACAAATGAAACTGAAGGCAAACAATAGGCTGAGAGACAATTCTTATAAAATATGTGGCAGAAAAAGAAAATTCTAACTAAATAATGGTATCCTATTTTTAACCTATTAGATAGGTTAAAATAAAAGGCAAATAAAAGCTTTCAAGAGGTTGATACTACACATGTTTTTTGAGATGGAGTCTCACTTTGTTGTCCAGACTGGAGTGGAGCTGCACTATTTCAGCTCACTGCAACCTCCACCTCCTGGGTTCAAGCGATTCTCCTGCCTCAGCCTCCCAAGTAGCTGAGATCACCAATATGCACCACCATGCCAGGCTAATTCTTGTATTTTTAGTAGAAATGGTGTTCATCGTGTTGGCCAGGCTGGTCTAGAATTCCTGACCTCCAGCGATCCATCCGCCTTGGCTTCCCAAAGTGCTTCGAGCCACCGCACCTGGCCTGATACTACACAATATTAATGTAGCTGTGAAGACATAGTCACTCTCATTTACTGCTAATGAGAGTACAAACTGGTAGAGTTGTTTGGAAGGCAATCCATCAGGATCTAACACAATTTCAAATGCACAACATTCTAATGCAGCATTTTCACTTCTAGAGAAGCATGCTGCAGAATATTTTCACGAACGCAAAAGTACATGCACAAAAGTGTATATGCTGCTTATTGTAGTACTGCTTGTGAGAATGAAAATCTAGGGACCTGAATGTCCATCAGTAGATAGAGAGGGAGGGAGGGGGGAAAGAGAGAGAGAGAGACAGACAGACACACACACACACACACACACACACACACACACACACACAGAGATTGTATGTGTAAAGAGTGATGGAGAGAAAAAGAGAAGACTGTAATAATTGGATTCAAATTGCTTTGCAATTATTTGGCCAATGACCTTTTTTTTCTCTTTCTTTTTTTCTCTTTCTTTCTTTCTTTCTTGGTGACAGGACACCAGCGCAATGACAGAACAGCTTGGTTTTGCTGGTAAATATACCACAAGAGGACTTTCATGTTTTAAAACATATACTTCTATACTGTTTACACTTCTCAAGTCATTTAAAACAGCAATAAAAAAGCAGGCTGCAGAATTCTGTAATATGGTCTTATTCGTGTAAAAGAAGTCTACAATGCAAACAGTTACATATTTGTTATATATTATGAATGCCTAATAAAAATACACACTGAACTGTGAACAGTGGCTGCCACCTGGAAGTGGTGGGAGAGGAGATGGAGGGATTTTAACTTATCGGTTACAGCTCTGTACATTTTGCAATTTATAAAATGAATAAATGAATAGACATTTGCCAATAAAGGGAATGAGAGAGAAAGGCAGTAGTTTTCAAACTCAGAAGGGAGAAAAGGAGGTGTTTTCAAGGCTGGCTGGGGTGGTGTGAGCAGACAGAAAAGGAGTGTCTTCGTGGTGCTGGAGAATGCAGGTAATCGATGCTGCCACATCCTTCAAGGGGGTGCAGGAGAATGGACTCAAATGCACGGTGGAGGAGAGATGTAGGGAACTGAGAGTGAGAAGCAATAGTGATTTTGAGACAGGCTATCTGTGAGAAAGCAGACAAGAGTCGGTTACCAGCTACTAAGAGCAGAAGATACTGATTAAACACCGTAAGAAATTAAAGACATTCTCATTTTTAGATGTGTACTCCTAATCTCTATTGGTGATGGTCTTTTTATGGAAACCAAATTTTTTTTTTTCAGTTAGCAATATCTTCTTTAAATCAGGGGTCCGCAGCCACCAGTATGGGTCCCTGGCCTGTTAGGAACCAGGCCATAAAGCAGGAGGCGAGTGGTGGGCAAGTAAGTAAAGCTTCATCTGTGTTTATAGCTACTCCGCATTGCTCACATTGCTGCTGGAGCTCCCCCCTTTGTCACATCAGCAGCAGCGTTAGATTCTCATAGGAGTGTGAACCCTATTGTGAACTATGCATGCAAGGGATCTAGGTTGTCTGCTCTTTATGAGCATCTGATGCCTGATGATCTGTCACTGTCTCCTGTCACCCCGAGATGAGACCATCTAGTTGCAGGAAAACCAGCTCAGAGTTCCCACTGATTCTACATTATGGTGAATTGTATAATTATTTCGTTATATATTACAATGTAATAATAATAGAAATAAAGTGCATAATAAATGTAATGCACTTGAATCATCCTGAAACCATCCTCCCTACTCTGTCCATGGAAAAATTGTCTTCCATGAAACAGGTTCCTGGTGCCAAAAAGGTTTGGGACCACTGCTTTAAATTATAGACACAGGCCACCTGTACCTCAGCTACTGTGTTTCATAATGAATAACGCTTCAAAGCAATTTAATCTCTTTATCATTTTATCTTTCTGCAGTAGTGCTTGGGATTAGCCCTTGCCATAGAATGGAGTGTATAACAGAGAAGAGAAGCTTACGAGTGATAATGTAAGAGTGATAATCATACAATTTCAATTTGGAGAAGATCGACCTGAGAGAACTGCAGAGAAAGCGTGCTATTCGTGTAAGAAATCCTTAAATTCCACACAATCTATATAGTTTTCCTGGACATGATGCATAAGGAAATCCTAAGACTGCATGCTGAGTTTAACCAATTAAACCAGAATAAACTGGAATGAATTTGCATTTGAGAAGTAAAACACTATCCAAGGAACATGAGAACAGCTGGGCTCCCACAGAAGGAGACACATATGGTGTTCATTGTGGAGTTTTGCTTCTTCTTCCCTTTGAGTAAGAATAAAATGATTACATCTTTTCGTCTTCAAAAATCTTCTCTCATTATTTTTCTGGTGTCATTGGCTGGTATAATCTGATCCATAGAAAGAAGAAGGAAGCAGAGATGAAGTCTTCCTCTCTGACTGAATCTGGGCAGAGGTGAAGGGCTTTTGAAGGAATGCACCATGAGGTTATGAGACCCACTCAGCTAGATATATTTTTTGGAAGATATGTGTGTCACAGCAGCTTCTTATGTAACTGACTTGTATCTAAAGCCTTGCACCTTGGAGACCATTTTGTTCTTATGTTTATCTGTTCAACCACAAATAGGCCTAACTTGATTCTGTAAAAAAGTGGACATTTGAGGTTCTAAAATAAGGAGAGACAGGCGAAGTGGCATGCACCTGTAGTCCCAGCTACTTGGGAGACCAAGGGGGGAGGATCATTCGAGTGTAGGAGTTTAAGACCACTCTAGACAACAAAATGAGACCTCTGTCTCAAAAATAAATAGAAAAAGTTAAACAAATTTCAAGGAGAAGAAATCTCAGTCTCCATTAAGTAAATCTGGATGTCAGTACACATGAAAGCACTAAATATTTGAAGTGTACCCTGTAGAAACGTAACACATAAAATGAATAATCTTGTGTATTATCTGTTTTCACGCTGCTATAAAGAACTACCTGAGACTGGGTAATTTATGCAGAAAAGAGGTTTAATTGACTCACAGTTCTGTGGGCTTACTAGGAAGCATGACTGGGAGGCGTCAGGAAACTTACAATCATGGCGAAAGGTGAAAGACGAAGCAAAGACCTTCTTCACATGGCGGCAGGAGAGAGAGAATAAAGGAGGAAAGTACCACACACTTAAACCGTAAGATCTCATGAGAACTCAATCACTTTCACGAAAACAGCTAGGAGGAAATCCACCCCCATGATCCAATCACCTCCCACCGGGCCCTTCCTCCAATTCTACACGAGATTTGGTCAGTGACATAAATCCATATCATATCACCTTGATATTGAAGACATTATATTGGCCAAAATTTTAGAGTCATACTGGATTGTCCTTCCTTTTTTTCCCCTTTTTTGTGGAGACAGGGTCTCCCTCTGTAACCCAGTGCAGTGGCACAATCTTGGCTCACTGCAATCTCTGCCTCCCAGGCTCAAGCTGAGACTTGAACCCACCTCATCCTCCAAAGTAGCTGGGACTACAGATGCAGGCAACCCCACGGGGATAAGTTTTGGTAATTTTTGGTAAAGATGAGGTTTTGTCATGTTGCCCAGGCTGGTCTCAAATTCCTGGATTCAAGCGATCTGCACTCCTTGGCCTCCCAACGTGCTGGGATTATAGGCATGAGCCACCACACCTTGCCTATCTTTCCTTTTAAAAGGTAGATTTTCAGGTAGAACTTTGCTTCTGTGAAAGGCTTGAATCTGAAAACTATTCTACCAGTACATGATCACAGTTTACTTTGAGACTTTGACATGTTCTCTGACTCTCTAGGTTTCAGTAGTTTCTAATGTTCATTCCAACTTAAGAAAAATCTATTTCAATAGCTTTTGGGATACGAGTGGTTTTCGGTTACATGGATGAATTATGTAGTGGTGAATTCTGAGATTTTACTCTCCTCCCTTGATGAACTTGATCTTGTTTGTGAGCTGAGCATAGCAAATTAACACAATTTTATTCAACAGAATTGTGACAATGAAAAGTAATACTAGCAAAGGCTCAGTTCTAGAAGCATTCTCCTGTATTGCTGGTAGACGTTCGAACTGTACAAGCATTTTTGGAAAGCAGTTTGACAGTATTTATGACATTGATTAACTCGTATGTCATGAAGCAGCCGTAGACCAGCAGGTGCAAGCAGCAAGCGCCCCCTCCCACGGGCACTTCAAAGCTCTTTAATAGTTTCCTTTTTGTCTCTACCTAAAATCCTAGGCAGTGTATGTAACCTTTCCCATCAGTTTTAGGTTTTTAAAAATCATCACTTTTGTTCACAAAACAGTCTCATGTTGACATTGGCAAAGTCCAGTCCTGGTGTAAATGTCAAAATTCTGGGTTCTACTTGCAGCCTCTCCCGGCCCAGGCTGGTGTTGCCGAGAGAGAGGGCATGGGCTGGCTTCTCCACTCCTGCAGCCTGGCCCAGGTTTCTGATGCCACTGGATTAGGAAAACAGGAAAGGACTTGTTTGTCTGGGACAGTTATGAGCTAGGGGTGGACACACTTTGGATTCTGTGGGTCTTCAGAGTCAGCTTCACCCCACCCCCCAAAATGCATGTTCCTTGGGATTTTACCACTAGGAACCCTCAGTTGCTATTTCCAGGACGTGCCAAGTGGTGCCTGCACGGTCACTTTTAATTTCTTCTCCTGCATAGGTGGTGTTTTCCAGAAACACTCCCTGTGTTTGGATCCATCCCCCTCTAGGAATTTATATTTTTTTAATTTCCAACTTTTAGTTTAAGTTCCAGGGTGCATGTGCAGGATGTGCAGGTTTGTAACGTAGGTAAACGTGTGCCATGGAGGTTTGCTGCACAGATCAACCCATCAACTAGCTATCAAGTCCAGCACCCATTAGCTATTCTTCCTGATGCCCTCTCTCATTTTTCCAACAGGCCCCAGTGTGTGTTGTTCCCCACCCCCTGCACCAAGTGTTCTCATGATTCAGCTCCCACATATAAGTGAGAACATGTGATATTTAGTTTTCTCTTCCTGCATTAGTTTGCTGAGGATAATGGCTTCCAGCTCCCACCATGTCCCTGCAAAGGAAGTGATATCACTCCTTTTTATGGCTGTAGAGTATTCCACATTATATGTGTACCACATTTCCTTTGTCCAGTCTATCATTGATGGGCATTTGGGTTGATTCCATGTCTTTGCTATTGTGAACAGTGCTGCGATGAACATACATGTGCATGTATCTTTACAATAGAATTATTTATATTCCTTTGGGTATAAAACTGGTAATGGATTACTGTGTCTTATGATATTTCTGCTTCTAGGTCTTTGAGGAATCGCCACACTGTCTTCTACAATGGTTGAACTAATTTACACTCCCACCAACAGTATAAAAACGAGGAATCTCTTGAGTGAGATTCATAATTGCTCCAGACTACCTCTGTCCTGTGTAGACCACTTCTAGTCCACAGGAAGCACCCATAGCTCCTGTCCCCTATATCAGTG